>LBNU01034813.1:1994-16390 GCA_014162995.1 Artemisia annua
TTTGTTTGTTTAATTTTATTTGCTTCCGTATGTATGTTCTATTTTTATTGTTATTGATTCATGCTTCAAATTAAATTGTGAAAATGCTTTATTTTGTTTTTAACTTCGTCTTAACTACATATAAAGGTATTTTGCAAAAGATAAGTGTAAGGGAAATCTAAATCGGTTTATTAGAACAAATGGAACATGAATCATAACAATATTAAATTGACATACATATTAATACTTGTTTGAGTCAAATGCCTGTATCGAGTCATAATGATGTTTTGCAGGATTTCCAGGAATTAAGAATTGAGTTTTTCCAAATATTTTCTGGAAACTTAACATAAAAAATCTGTCAGATCACTTCTGACGGCGTCAGGTTCCAACCTGACGGCGTCAGGTGTAGTTTTTTGGAATTTTTGAAAGTTTTGTTTTTCTTCCGGAATCATAAAATGCTTTATTAAATCTCTAACTTATAAACTCCAGGAATCTGCAAAATATTCATTCCACAAGCATTATATCCTTATACAGATTTATCTCGCCGATGTTATGCAGGTTTTCGTGTTTGTTTTCTCAGGTTTAACAGGATATTTTGGACAAGGAGTTGTATGTGGAATCAAGCTTTTGGCAATGCTTTAATCTTGGAACTTCTACACTCTCTTGGAAGAAGATCTAACCATGTTACCACTTTATCCACCGAGCGAATCAGGGGAGTATTTGATTTCATTCTTTTACCTTATTTACTTTTACATCTTATTATTTGAACATTGGGGACAATGTTCATCTTAAGTGTAGGGGATAACTTACGATTCCTTAGAGAATGCAATTACGGTTGATTTTTGTTTGTTTAATGGTAGGTGTGTAATAAAACTGAGAGAAATACCTGTTAGGGCAATTTTAGTGCCAAATTTAAAATTTTTTACAACATATAGGAGTGAAACTTTGGTCTTAATGAGCGTCTCATGGATAGGAGTTATATGACTAATACAAAACCGTACCACTAAAAAAAATTTCCACCCCAAATATGTGAGGTTCGCCCCTAGAATTGGTAGGAAAAGCATTTATGCTATGATGTGAGTACCGGTAGCACTTAGATTCTAGAACTTGCGTTAGGACCATCCCAAATCCACAAGTGAGACTATATTCGTGTAGTTAGATTTACTACATGATAAGAGGCATTAGGATTAACCCATTATTTTACACCTGTGTTTTTGTTATAATTACTTTGACTACGTTGGTCAAGTAATTCTCCCACACCCTTGCGTTGTACCCATTTTTGGTACACGATACCCTAGTACACCCTCCAGAGCCTATCTTTTCGTTTCTAACTTTAAGCACTTTACTTAAAGGAAGAATTTGTTACAACTCACCCCAAATGTACACCCAAATCGCCTTAGCCTACCTTGTATGCACTCACCTTTAGTGCATTATTGTGACAACATTTGTTTAAACCCTTAGTTAATTATCTAATTGATTACATCGTTGCTAAGTCGAGTCATATCTTGTACATATTGTTTTGGGACGATTGGGACTCATGAGTAAAGTACTAGTGTAATGGAGTAATGGGGAAGAACAACATTATTACATAGTCACATCAGAGACAGACCGATGACATCATAGCTAGCTTGACCAGGCAGATCCGAGAGCTCCAGTGTCGTGTGGGTATTCCACCCGGCGATTTCTAGACTAGACTAATATCTTATGTAGCTTTTGTATCTATACCTTAGCCACGGGGTGTGTGGCATGACTAAAGACGCTTGTGATATTTTGTATGTTGTACAAAACGGTGACAAGTTATGTAGACTTATGGTATGATGATGCTATATGATGATATCGGCCTATGTTAGCCGAGATTTTCCATGTATTATTCATGTGTGTTATGGTTGTATTTACACATATTATCATTTTATGGTTGTCGTGGTTGACTCATATTGTGATTTATTCTCATCGTGCTTATTGTATCATACTCTTTTCATGATTCATTCCTGTCTTGAGTGGCCGATCTTTTTGTGATTTGCATATGTCATGGTTGTATGTATATGCTTGTGATGACCTTTGTTACTTATGGATCCTAATTATTGTTATTTCTTGTGATTAGAAGAACAATGCCACCAAAGAAACAAAGCATGAGTACAGCTACCATCAATCGACTTGTTGCTCAACGAGTCGCTACATAAGTGGCTGCTGCTATGGCTGAATACGAAACCAATCGCAACAGTGGAACGGCGGGGAAGCCAGTGGAACAGCAACTAGAGTTGAACCCGCGGCTCGTGGGTGTACTTACAGCGAATTTTCAGTTTGCCAGCCACAGACTTTTAGTGGCACTGAAGGAGCCGTTGGTTTGGTACGATGGTTCGAGAAGTTGGAATCGGTTTTCCGCATGTGTAAGTGCGCGGAGGACTGTAAGGTAACATATGCTACAGGCACTTTGCTTGACGGTGCCTTATCATGGTGGAATGCTTATGCTCAGTCAGTGGGAATTGATACTGCTTTTGAAACACCATGGCTGATTTTAAGGAAATGATGATGGCTGAGTATTGTCCAAGAAATGAGGTTCAAAAGATGGAAGTTGAGTTTTGGAACCTAACTGTGAAAGGAGTTGACATTGCTGCCTATACTAAGCGATACAATGAATTGTCTACTCTTTGTCCTGAGATGGTTTCTACTACTCGAAAGAAAATTGAGAGGTATATTTGGGGACTTCCGCCCAGTATTCAGGGAAATGTCACATCTTCTAAGCCAAGTACTCTGAACGAGACAATCCGCATGGCTCATAATTTAATGGACCAAGTTGTTCGAGCAAGGGCTGCTCGAGAGGGCAATACTAGTAACCGCAATAACAACCGCTACAACAACAGAAACAACAACAAGAGAAAATGGGATACAACTCAGGGAGGAAATGCTACACCACAACCCAACAAAAGACAAGAAGTTGTTAAGGCCTATGCAGCGGGCTCGGTTGAGAAGAAAGGTTATGAAGGAACTCTTCCAAAGTGTGACAAGTGCCAACGTCACCATAATCCTGGACGTTGCCCTACTCCATGTGGTAATTGTAAGAAGATGGGTCATTTGACCAAAGATTGCAGATTCCCCACCAATGCAACAAATCAAAGAGCTCCAGGTACATGTTTCGGTTGTGGCGAAACTGGACACTACAAGAACAATTGCCCAAAGGATAAGAACAAGGGAGCTGAAATTCAGAATAGTGGAGCTCGAGGAAGAGCCTACAATCTCCGAGGAAGAGAAGCTAGAGAGGACCCGGATGTTGTAACGGGTACGTTTCTTCTCAATAATCGTTATGCTTTAGTTTTATTTGATTCGGGTGCTGATAGGAGCTTTGTGTCTACTACCTTTGTTCCTTTACTTAACATCACACCAACCACTCTAGACACAACATACAATGTCGAACTAGCTAATGGTAAGTTAGTAAGCACCAAAACCATCATTCATGGTTGTACCCTTAACCTCCTAAACCATTCATTCGAAATCGACCTTATGCCTGTAGAACTCGGTAGTTTTGACGTCATAATTGGTATGGATTGGTTGTCCAAACATCGCGCTAGAATTATCTGCGATGAAAAGGTTGTTCATCTCCCTCTTAATGGTGAAACCTTGATTATTCGTGGTGAGCGAAGTGGAACGCGGTTGAGCATCATATCATGTATAAAGACCGAAAAGTACCTAAAGAAAGGATGCTATGCTTTTCTAGCACACATAACCGAAAAAAAGTCGAACGAGAAACGATTAGAAGATGTACCAATTGCTCGAGATTTCCCAGAAGTCTTTCCTGAAGACTTGCCTGGATTGCCACCTGTTCGACAGGTAGAGTTTCAGATTGACTTGGTGCCTGGAGCGGCACCAGTGGCAAGAGCACCTTACCGACTGGCACCATCCGAGTTACAAGAATTGTCTAACCAGTTGCAAGAGCTATTAGACAAGGGATTCATTAGACCAAGTTCCTCACCTTGGGGAGCACCTGTCTTATTTGTAAAGAAGAAGGATGGATCCTTTAGAATGTGTATAGATTATCGCGAGCTAAGCAAGTTAACGGTGAAGAACCGTTACCCACTTCCAAGAATTGATGATTTGTTTGATCAACTGCAAGGTTCTAGATTTTTCTCGAAGATTGATTTGAGGTCAGGTTACCATCAACTTAGAGTTCGGGAAGAAGATACCCCGAAAACGGCTTTCAGGACTCGTTATGGTCATTACGAGTTCCAAGTAATGCCGTTTGGATTAACTAATGCACCGGCGGTATTTATGGATCTCATGAATCGGGTGTGCAAGCCGTACTTGGACAAATTTGTAATTGTGTTCATTGACGACATACTAATCTACTCTAAAAGCAAAGAAGAGCACGAAGAACACCTCAAGACGATTTTAGAATTGCTCAAGAACGAGAAGTTGTATGCAAAGTTTTCTAAGTGCGATTTTTGGATACGAAAAGTACAATTTCTGGGGCACGTAATTGATAGTCAAGGATTGCATGTTGATCCCGCTAAGATCGAGGCTATCAAAGATTGGGAAACACCTAAGACTCCCACTGAGATTCGTCAATTCCTAGGTCTTGCTGGGTATTATAGAAGATTCATCGAAGGTTTCTCTAAGATAGCTAAGCCTTTGACCAAGCTAACACAGAAGAACCAAAAGTATGAATGGGGAGAGAAACAAGAATCTGCCTTTCAGTTGTTAAAACAGAAACTTTGTAGTGCACCGATTTTGGCATTGCCCGAAGGAATGGAAAACTTTGTAGTTTATTGTGATGCTTCGCACAAAGGACTTGGGGCCGTACTTATGCAAAAGGATAAGGTTATATCTTACGCCTCTCGACAACTCAAAGTTCATGAGAAGAATTACACAACTCATGACTTAGAGTTAGGAGCGGTTGTCTTTGCACTAAAGATTTGGAGACATTACCTTTATGGTACTAAGTGTACGGTATACACGGATCACAAAAGTCTTCAACACATCTTAGATCAGAAAGAGCTTAATATGAGACAACGACGTTGGTTGGAATTGCTCAGTGATTATGATTGCGAGATTCGATACCACCCAGGCAAAGCAAACGTAGTGGCAGATGCTCTTAGCAGGAAGGAACGGCTTAAACCTCTAAGAGTAAGATCATTGGGTATGACAGTTTGTTCACCTCTCCCATCCAAAATTCTTGAGGCTCAAACCGAAGCACTTAAGGCAGAGAATCGACCAAAGGAGAAAGCATCGGATGTTGGGTCAGTTGTCACTGTATGCAAAGGATCTGAGATTGATAAACTTGACACTACCAGCAGTTCAGTGACTCTTGTCATACATGTTATGGCTGCAGATTTCAGACCGGTAACTGAACAAGTGTCATGTACTGAGGTACCCCTAATTGTTCACCATAATGTGCTCTCTAATGTACAGCAGCATACTGATCAATTTAAGCTCACTTATGACTCAAATTTGTTGGAAAAGACTGATAGCAATACCATTTCTAACTCAACAAATATGAATCATAAAGGGGGAGAAAGTGATCAGGATGCTGAACGTGATAATGAGTCAAGTTCTTCGTTTACAGCTGAGTCTTTTAAATAAAATGATATGGTTGATAAAGTAGCTTTCAATGAACATTCAAACAAATTTGCACAACTTGAAAAACATTGTATTTCACTTGAAATCGCAATGCAACAAAAGGAAGAAAGTTTTCAAACTAACCAACCATGTAAAAATCCGGAACTTCCTGATTTCTGTGAATACTTTATGATTAATGATTTGAAAGCTCAGCTAGAAATGAAAAACTTGGCAATCAACAACCTGAAAAATCGTATTATTGAGATGTGTGATATGTGTAATGAAGTTAAGGCTAAACATGTCAATAATGAGATTACAACTAGAAATTTTGAACTAAAAGTGGCTGAATTACTTCTGGAAAATGAGTCTTTGAAAAAGCATTGTAAAAACCTGAATGAGTCAATCAAAGAAACAAGAACTAAGTCGTTAGAACAAACAACCTCTTTGACTGCCAAAAATGATGAATTCAAAGCTCAGCTCCAGGAAAAGGGTTTCACAATAACAGCATTAAAGAACGAGCTAAGAAAAGCAACAGGGAATAGTGTGAACATTAAGTTTGCAAAACCATCAATCTTGGGGAAACCAGTTTCTCAATTGAATAGAAACCAATCCTTTGTTAGGCAACCGACTGCGTTTAGATCTGAACGACCAAAATTTTCAAAAACACGGTTTGCCTCCCAAGTTGATGCGGAACAAGTTTTGTCGAAACCAGTCACTCCATATCATTTTCCTAATATTATTGCTTCTAGTTCTGTTAAGTCTCAACAAGTAGTTACTCCTACACCCAGCTCCTCTAGGATTAGTTCGAAAACAGTGTCGAAACCTTGGATTAAGGTTCAAAACACTTATCATATAAAGGGCACACTGCTAAGGTTAGGATGGTATCTTAGGTTCACAGCCTCGTATGATGCCTCCTAAGTTATTGAGGAACACTGCTAAGGTTCAATCTGTTAAGTCTAGGATGTGCAGTAAGTCATTCACAATGCATAAGAAGCAAAACAAACCTAAAACTTCTCCTAGGTGGATACAAACTGCTAAATCTTTGGAGACTAGGAATAACGATAAGTCTTCTACTATGCATAAGAAGCTTAGCAATCCTAGACCTTGCCATAAGTGGATTCCAACTGGTAGAATTTTTAAGGACGTCGGACCTAAGTGGACACCTACCAGAAAGTTGCTCACTGATGGCAATACCTTGATTGAACGTGAAACCCCCAAGGGTTTGGATACTGCTGTTACTAACCCATATATATGCAATCAAGTTTGTAATGTTAGTGCATGTAGTCCTTACTCAGTTGCAGGTACATCGATCATTCACTACATGCGAAGACTCAAAGTCTGGAGACCTAAAGCAAGCATATCTCCTACTTCAGGAGGTCGGGAAAGTCAATGTTGATGTATGCATGCATATGACGTTTGAACACCGCAGTTCAAGCGTCGTTCCTCAATATCAACAATGTCAACATTATGGCGTCTGTTGACAACACTTCAGGCCCCGTTCATCAAAGAAAAGAAAGGTGTAGGATTGATTCAGTGCGCCTTATCTTGGGAAGAAGAGAAATCTTCTTATTCATGACCATTCTCAACAACATGCTTCATGCTTTCTCCATGTTCGTTATTTCATCAAGTGGATCTACACATCTTTGATCGAATTCGTATTCACTTGCTTAATCAAAAAATGGCGGAAGGGTGAATAAGCTACATGATTGATTGATGTTGAAGAATGGCTATACGACTTTCCTCCAACACCTAATGTTCCATTTACTAAGGATGACTGGGATTTATGTTTGATGAATACTTCCAAGCTTCAATGAATGTTGATCACCTAGGTACTGAAGCTCTTGCTCCGGTTCCTGCTGACTCAACTGGTTCACCTTCTTCAATCTCCTTTGATCAAGATGCACCATCTAGAAGTATTACTCAGACTACTCTTGAACCTCAATCACCAGTTATTCCTCAAGGTGTTGATGATGACTATCATGGCATTGAAGTTGCACACATGAATAATGATTCGTTCTTTTGTTCTGAAATCAAGGATTGTTGTTCCCTCTGATGTGCACTCTGTAAATCAACCACAAGAACATAATGGGAAATATTGGCTAGAACGTCAAAACGGCTAAGGATTTAGACATGGAATGTCAAGTGATCACGACGTTTATTTGTTATTATTTATTTGAGATTGAAGTGATTTTTCACGAGTGCATGTACTTAGTATCTGAAGATATCAGGTTTGGGTTGATGAAGATTCTTCGAGATCCTTGCTCGAGCTTTCACCTTTGCAATGACGAAGACTTGGATATCTAGTTATTTTGGTGATTCTTCAATTTTATTACCACAAAATAACTATCACTTTAAGGAGTGTCACAACTCACACGAAGTTGTCGGTAGTCAAGAGGTGATGTACGTCTTATACGTGTTGGTTGGTTGGTTGGAGAGTATAGAGTACTTAGGGATTCGATGATGCATGAACTCTCTACACCGCTCTTTGTCACACATTAGTGCAAGCTTAAGGCACAAGAACGGGAAATTCTACTTCATTTTCAAGTTGAGAATATCGGGTTTACTTCACTAAGTGGTCATACAATAGTCGACTGAATATAAGGGTTGATAATGATAGTCAGAGAGTGTTTCTGTAGCAGTTGATTCTCACAGGATACATCTAAGCAAATGTTGTTCTTCTCACAAAATTTCAAGTAGTTGTGCAAACAATGTGTTGCTGATTCTGAGGTTTCAAATCCAGCAAGGAGGAAGGAGACATACATCTAAACGCTCCACGAGCACACGTGATGAGCGTTATACTTCTTAACTGAAGATATTCCGGGAAGACAAATGTCACAACCGCAGAGATAATCAGTGTCTTGACTCATGGCGTTTAGTGTATTATTCCAACTACGTGGGGGAAGCGGTCTCTTGATAACTTGTGGTACGTATTACTTCAGCTTTCAGCGGGAAGAAATGTGAGAAGAATATTTGGAGTGTGAGATGATATTGCTTATTGACATCTTCATGCGAGCCTATATAATTTATGTTAAAATGCTTCTGGTTAATGCTTCATGTACACATTGTTATACTGACTCCGATGAGTTCGCAACCATCATGGGAGAGATATGTGTACATCAGGGACACACAACAGGTTCACGTGAACGAGCTTAATCATTTATTTCGGAGTTGATATCCGTAGAGACGATCAATGCTTCAACCTGTTACTTTGGTGTCACTGTTTCTTCTTGTATTGGGTACATGTGTACAATAGGGATTAAGTTGTTATCGTAAGATAACTGGAAAGCATGCGATGAAATGAAGATGTTGATATCTTGTTCCACTGAATAGACAATTGCTCAAAACCGCAGAGTAATGTGTACATTGGCAACGCACAACAGGGTCATGTGATCGAGCTTAATCATATATTCCGGGATTGATAACCACCGAGATAATCCGTGTTTCACCCTGTTACTACTTTGGTGTTATCGTTTTCTTCGGGTTTCTGAGCTTTATACAATGAGACTTTTTGCATCACTTCAACGACTTGGGGGAAGTGGTCTCATGTAGGTGATTGTCGGTTTGGGGGGAAGCTACCAAAGCTTCACAATTAGGAGGCTAAAATTCAGCGAGTTGGCGGTGTCTAGCGATTAAATCATGTGTGAGATTCTAGTGATTTGTTAACTACTTGCGTTTGGTGAATTGTTGTGACTTAAGTCGTTTCAATTAGTCTGATTGTAATTTGACGTTCTGAGTTAATCTTTACGACTTGACTTATTATGATCGGATCTATTGTAACTTGACTTGTCGCGACTTGACACTTAGTGCTAATTGTGACTTATCCAAGATCTCACTCTAAGTCTAACTCGCATATTGCATCTTTCGGTTTCTTTTGTTGACTTTAGTAAAATCCCGGGAAAGAATCGATCTCTCGGTTTAAATCACAAGAGTTGTAAAATCCCGTTTAAGATTACTTCATGGCAACCACAAGTTCAGACGATTATTCGTGAGCCTCGAAAGCTTTGGTGGTGAAAGTTTAAGAGATGTTAACTACTGATTCCTACACGTGCAGAACGATATTCTCACTTTGGTATTCACATCATCATCTTCTTAAATTAAATAATATATCTTGCACATATCTTAAACCATAATTTTTTTTTGTAAATATCATTTTCCAAACAAAAATAAAATATACACAAAATTTTCTAAAACTACAAAAAGAATTTTCTTTCTACGTGTGCAAACTTCTTATCTTCAAAACTATGTTCCTTCATTAAAACATATCATGCTCTGCACTGTCAAAATGGAACATGTTTTGAGGAGAAGAAAGCTTTCACAACATCATGAAGCTTGCACACCTTATCATAATTCTTCAAGAAAAAATTGTTTCTTCATCATTCGAATTAAAAATGTTCTCAAAAGTATCATACATAGTTGAAAATCTCAACGATTTAGACTAACAAGTTTATTCTTATCCTCGATTATTGTGAGATTCTAATTTCTCCATGGTTGTTGACTAATCATTCCATAAAATGTTTCAACTGAAAACACCAATCAAAAAGGCATAATCAGATACTAGGGTTTATGTAACTATCGATTGAAGCATTTCCCTTTGATGTGTTTTAGTCTAATCAATTAGTTCGTATAGCCTTAGTGAACACTACAGAATTCGTGATTGGGTGTTTGCTCGATTAGAAACAACATTGGTTTGAAATCAAGTGACTTAGGGTCTAAGATGTCAATGTCTTTGCTGCTACTGCTAGGGTGTTTGCTTGTACAATATTCATGCATCATGATACTAGCATGCATGTAAAGTCTCAAAACATAACCCTAAACCATGATAATAATCGAAAAATCTTAAGTGAAAGAATGAATTAATCTGTGATCTTGTGTGCTAATTTGAGAATTCTGTGCACTTAGGAAGACTTAGAATGAGTTTTTGATTCTCCTGTATGTTTGTTTGTGCCTGATGCATTTTCTGTGAGCAAGTACATGTCATCGTATTTAAGTCAAAATATGTTTCATCAAAAGTTCAAATATTGCCTAAATGTGTAGTATGAAACATGTTTTGAGGAGGAGAAAAATGTTCAATCATATTGTTCATGTAGTTGCATATTTTAGTTGATTTCTGATGCACCAATCTCTCATGAACTTTTTGTAATTTGTAAAATCAAGTAAATATTTTCATGAGAAGGATGAGAGAGGTCAAAGGGGCTAATTGTGTCAAAAGGCCAAACTTGAAACAGGATTCAAATGTTGAGAAACAAGCTTTTCAAAATCTTCGCACCGTCGCTTTACTCCGGTAAAGCAAGTGTGAAGACCAAAGCGAAGTCGTTCAAATTTTGTCAAATTTTCAAAATCTGGAATGCTTTCGATGTATTATAAGAATGACTTTGCTTTCGTAATCTCAAATGCCGGAAGATTTCCACTTATCACAAAAACAAATCTTCAAAAAGAACCCATGTGGTTCAACTTTAGAAGGAAATCTTATTCTTCAGATTTTAAAACTCCGAGAGAAACACTGGGTTTCTCAATCAACTTTTCAACGGAAAAAGAGTTTTAAATCTCCATGGATTCCATGAGTGTTATGTCAAAATGAAACACCGGTTTTCAATCCTCGTTGGAATTCAATGTTAGGAAAGTGCATTGCTAAATCATTCTCTAAAACCAAACGTGCACTCCATTTTGTACATATTTCTTTTCTTTTCAACATAATTGTAAATAGAAAATTATAAAATCTTCAAAAACCATAAAAATCAAAAAAATTGAAAACACCAAAAATAGTTTTTCTAGGCATGTCTTCTGGCATCGATAACATTTACGGACCTAGAAATGTCATTCAATAATGACACGAATCTTTAAATGAAGTTCGAACAGAAGTTCAAAATGTTTTCAAAACGTGCCTAAATGGCTTGCAGTTATTTCAGACTGTAACCCGTTCGTAAAATTTAAGTTTGCTATTACTTCAGATAGCAACCCGTTTTTCAAAATGAGGAAAACGCGTCGCCAAAAAGACGGTTGTTCCTAACAACGGATGAAATCCATCCGGGCATGGATTACTTTACATCCGTGCACTTCCGAAATGATGTACGTTTCAGTGCATCATTTCTTGTAAAAGAAGAGAAGTCTTCTTTCATCCCAAAATCTCTCTCATCTATGATTCTTCAAGAGAGTTTTTGTGGTTTACAAGGTGGCTATTTGACTTAAATTTTCACAAATACTTGCCGCTCAATGTAATGACTACAGCTCTTTAAATAGAAAACGGGTCATTAATTGAGGGGGAGCGTATTCGCTCAAAATTTCTGCACCTTTATAAACTTTGTGCACCAGCAGCAGTGAATAAGTGTCTCATAATCAGTACATATTAAAATCTGACCACATTTTCTCTCATATTTCTAAACTCATTTAAATCAATTGGGATCACAAAATCTCAAATGATTTGAAATTTTTTGATCGGGGGAGAGAATGTGATTTAAATATGAAATCTGATATAAAATGTGATGTTTTTGGATGTTTTTAGACTATAATGTACGCTCTCCCGTATGTGCTAAAATTTTTGAAGTTTTTAAATTTTAACTTGAACCAATGCACATATTGAGGGGGAGCAAAATGGTTTGTGGTGAACAAAGAGATTTGGCATCCCATGTGAGCGTGACTCAGAATTGACTCATGAATTGACGAAACACATACGTTTGAATTCGAAAGGATTTATCCAAGTAGAAAGTACCGTTTCGAGAAGCTCTTCTCAGATGTATACTTTGACGGGTCTAACTTCCTTTTTAAGGAATGTTAACAACTTCAAGTTAGTTATTAGGGCTAGTTATCACCTAAAAGCTGATAATGGATCCCTTTAACTAAGCAACGTAAACGTGTCCCTAGGGTATATGTCTATTAGGAGTGGATCAATTCAAAAGTGCAACTCACCCCGACATGTGCAAATTTCTATCAAAAACCTATGAGCACATGTTAAGGGGGAGCATTTGAAAATCCTAAAAAAAAACCCTCAAAGTTTTAGCAAAAATGTGTTTCTTAATCATAAACACTTTGAGAGAATTTTCAATGATTTGGTTGATGGCAACATAGGATAGTCATGAAGTTATAAGGTGGCTAAAGTTAGGAAAACCGTCCTATGATCCACCAGAACCGGAGGGATCTACCCAAGGACAATACCAAATAGATAGTATTAGAAAGTCCTTATGTATGATTATGAAAAAAAGGAGATAAATGAGAAAGGAGAAAGAAGGGGTTGAAGAATTAAAAAGAAATGAAATGAGAAAGGGTGAAAAGAAATAGCCCTCCCATTATTCAACCTTAGGGCATAAACCGGGTTCAATTCATATGCTACTGATTGTTACTAAGGTAACATCGGTATTGAAGACAAGACGCCATGGACCGAGTGACGCACTGCACTAAACCTTCTAACCATTCAAGTTCTCTCAAAAGAGCTTGTTTCATTCTCACGGGGAACCCTGCATAACCTATCGACCGCTCATTACGAGCTATGTTGATATTGAAACATGAGACACCGCTCCAGTCTCCGACGACCAAATGATGCACTTATCGAGTCTAGAGCCACGAGATGCATCAAAAGATCTCATAGTAACACTTGATACTTATACACTGGTTGTTCAACATAACGGACACCAGCTGTAATATTTTGAGTCCTTCGCAGATCTTAGCAATCTGCCAAGAACACTTATGAGGGAATATACATATGTATTTCCTAGTGATTGAGTGGAAACTCCTGCCAGGGACAACATCAAACAGCCTTGAAAGCAGGTCGCTTCGGTAACTCCTTGTGGGTTACGCTTAGTGTTCGCGGTGGTGTTCGAAAACGGTCTACAGTCGTGGGTGATCTTCAGCGACTCACCTAATCGTTGATGTACTTCGATATGTCAGTGAAAGCCCTTTCGGGGGTATCCGATTAGGAACGGCCTTGGTAAGGATTAGAGAAAGTCTTCTGATGAGGCGAAAAGTGTACCGCTTTTGGGGGGTCATTTAAGCCCTAAATCGTAATTATTTAATCAAATATTGCCCTAAATCGTTCCTTTTGTCATTTTAGGTACTTTGGAGAAGAAATCTGGAAAAGGAAGCATTTTGGACGTTTTTGGAGCATAAAAGTGAAGAAAACGACAAAGTCTCTAATTCTGCTGGAACAGTACCCATGACGGCGTCAAGGCATAGGATGTGATTCCGTCAAGCTAGACAAACGGAGGTGGATGTGAAGATTTTCCTTGATAAGCCAGAATGGAATTTTGGGACTTAAAGGGGGACGGCGTCAAGAGGCCGTCAGGAAACCCTAGCACGGCGAGGTGACGGCGTCACAACCCAAAGAGTGACGCCGTCAGATCCTAGTTATAAAAGTCAATATAAACTAAATATATTTCCAATTTTCATTCATCTGTTGGGTGACATATAAATTTAGAGAGACGATAAAAACCAATACAAAATTTATAGCAGCTTATTCAATGTTTTTACACCTATTTCCACGATAACAAAAATTCCAATGAATACACATTTGAGATAAAGAAATAAACAATATAAATCATAATCAAAAATAATAATCCTATGTGATTGTTTGATTCTAAATCTTGTTCATTTGTACATATTTGTTATTTAACACATGCTAGCATAGGATAATCCTCGTGTGTTCTCTGCTGTTTAGCATCCTTAAATGAAACACCCAAAAATAAAAAATCCAACTATTACACATTATCAGAGCAGCATCTGAATGAAATGTGTATAATTAAACTTGTATTGGAACTGAAGTGGTTTATACAGATGGATTAGCTTACAAGAAAACTCGCTCAAAACCAATACCTATAATGGAATAACTTCGCAAAAAATTTGAAACGTCAATTAAAGCAAACACTGATCGGATGGTGTAC
>LBNU01034813.1:39147-58527 GCA_014162995.1 Artemisia annua
TAAAATGTTAAAGACTTTTATTATCATTTGTATCTTTTAAACTTTGTAAACTTTTGGGACTTCTTGTAAAACATAATAACTTTTTAAGGTTTATGTTTATTAAATATTTCTTGTATGAAACTTGTTTATTATGTTTGTACTATGTGATCGATATATAGCACCCCATGTCCCTTCCGCTGCAAACTATAAAATGGGGGTGTTATAGATTGGTACCAGAGCACAAATTATAGTGAACTAGGTCTTTTTATTTTTAAAAACCTAGACTATAATCGTTTATTTTTTTTTAAAATCATGAGCTTCCATCATCTTGTCCGATATCCATGCGCGCCTACTCCCGAGCTTCCTATTTTTCCCTCGTATATATATACATCTTGATCATGCTATACTAGAAATAATTATAAGTGTTATAATTATTTTCTATCTTATTCGATAATCCGTGAAATATCACTTCTTATATATTTAAACTTTACGTATAAAACTTCTTGTTGTATTCATAAAAATTTTAAATTTTGTCTAAAAATTTAATCTACATAACTCTTTGATTGCACCATTGTTGTACATATGCGCACAATAAATATTATCATTTATACATGTAATATTTATTAAATTCTTGATTATCGATGTAACAACCGTTATTTTACTCATTTACTTATGTCAAATATTATTTTTATAATAACATTTCTCTCCATATTCTAACTTTATATATATATGATTTTTCAGATTTGTCATGGCACTCCCGATTCCTCCTAATCAAGTGTTAGATCTTTTGGAAGTCGAGCTTGCACCCGCTCAACCTCTACCTCCACTACCTAATCACCTTCATCCCGACCTTGAGGATGAAGATGAAGAGGAGCCATTTGAGGATGAAGAGGAAGAGATAGAAGAGCAAATGTTTCACGATGTAAGCTCCGATGAAGAAATGGATGAACCTGAACTAATTCATCCATATGAGGCACCTGGTTCGCCTTATCCACCACCTCCACTATCGGATACTTCTTCTGATTCTGAACCGGAAACTGATGAGATTACTACTATAGGTACTATTACACAAGTACCACTTACTAGACGTATGTTTCCTAGAGGTATTTATGAGAGAGGTGGATCATCCTCTTCTGCTCCTATCATTTACGAGGCCGAAGAGCTCGTGCCTAGTTACATGAGGAGAGATATCAACTCTCTTTATGGAAAGGTTAAGGTACTAGAAAGGCAAATGGTGGTGAGAGAACTTGAAGGGGAAAGTTCTTTGTCTAGGGATAGACTTGCACATAACCGCATGAATTTACTTGATCTTGATTTGGGTTTAGTAGAACGACAACAAGATAAGAATAAGAGTAAGGTTGATGTGTTGGGGAAACGTGTTCGAGAATGGGATGATGAGGAATTAAGGGCTGAAAATAAGAAGTTAAAACATAAGTTAGAAGATGTTGAGTTGTCTCGTGAGTTTGATCGTATGACAAACGAACGTCTTGAGAAAGATCTTTATGAGATGAGGCGATGGGCCTATGATCAATGGGAGGAGATGGTCCGATTAGGTTACGATGAGGAGAGATCATGTGATGTCACCGATGTGCTAGCGGTGTATGGGGAGACCTTACCACCCGAGCCACGTGGATCACCTCGTGACCATTAGTAGTTTATGTACTTGTACTTCTTTTGTTGTATCTCATGGATCACCTCGTGACCATTAGTAGTCTATGTATTTGTATTTCTCTTGTTGTCTTTCGTTGTTCTTCTTCCATCTTGTAAATTACTATTAGTTAGTAACTAGTATCATCGAATGTAATGACTTCGTCATATTTTGTAATACGAACCAACAATGTATTAATCTTTTGTAATGAATGATGATGTTATATTCTCTTAAATTCTATTCTATATTGTTGTGAAATCTTTCATATTCAATTTACTAATGCATGACTATATTTATGTCATTGTATAAATACTCATCAAAATTTTCTTGTGTTGTGATAGAATCATGCCACCAAAGAAGATGACTAACGCTGAAATTCGAAAGCTAGTCGCTGATAGTGTTGCCCAGGCTTTAGCCGAGGATCGTGCCGCAAGGGTTAATGACACTGGGGCTGCCGGTGGCGGTGCTGGAGCCGCTGGGGCTGCCGGTGGCGGTGCTGGAGCCACTGGGGCTGCAACTGGTGCTGTAGTGCGTGGTTGCACTTATAAACAATTTCTGGGTTGTGATCCTATTAAGTTTAAGGGAACTGAAGGGGCGGTTGGATTAATCCGCTGGTTTGAAAGTGTCGAGAACACGTTCATACTTAGCAAATGTGCAGAAGATTGCAAAGTTCAATATGCCGTGGGTACTATGATAGAATATGCTAAGTCTTGGTGGAACTCGTACGCTCAACCCATCGGAATGGAAAGAGCCTATGAAACTACATGGACCGATTTCAAGAAATTGGCAACTAATAAGTTCTGTCCTCGTAGTGAAATAAGGTTGCTTGAAACCGAGTTTTATGATTTGAAAGTGAAGAATTATGATATCGAAACTTACATCCGGAGGTTCCAAGAGTTGAAGGCTTTGTGTCCTAGTATGGTGCCGGATTTCGATAAGGAAATAGAAGCTTTTCTTAAAGGTCTTCCAAGAAGCATTAAAGGAGATGTGACATCCTCTAATCCACAAACTCTAGATGCAGCTATTGTTATCACTCAAAAGCTTATGGCTCAAGTGGTAGAGTATGGATTGGCTCAGAATGCTAACAACAATAACAACAATCAACACAAAAGAAAGTGGGATGATGACAAGAAAGGAAACAACAACCAAGGTCACAACAATGATCACCATCAGCAAAATAAAAGACAAGAGAATGCGAAGGCAATGACTGATGCTCCAACTGGAAAGGGTGGATATGCTGGAAATTATCCATATTGTAATCGTTGCAAGAAACATCACACTGGTTACTGCAATGCAAAATGTACCACTTGTGGAAAGAACGGTCATATGGCAAACGATTGTAAGGGTAAGGCTACTGCTACTGGTGCTAATACACAGCCAATTGTAGTTTGCTATGGCTGTGGGGAAAAAGGGCACAAGAGTAACAATTGTCCGAATAAGGGAAATGATAAAGGTGAGGTGGTAACTTGCTATGGCTGTGGGGAGAAGGGGCACAAGAGTAACCGTTGTCCAAACAAAGGAAATGATAAAGGTGGGAATAATCGTGCTAAGGCGTATGCAATGGGAGAGCAACAAGGCCCGAATGTCGTGACGGGTACGTTTCTACTCAATAATCATTATGCTAAAGTTTTATTTGATTCGGGTTCCGACAAGAGCTTTGTGTCCACTAGTTTTAGTGTGCTGATAAATATTAACCCGATTAAGTTAAACTATAGTTATGAAGTAGAATTAGCCGATGGGAAATTGGTTAGTACCAACACTGTTCTAAAGGGTTGTACCATAATTCTAGCGAACCATCCATTTAGTATTGACCTCATGCCAATTGAACTTGGTACTTTTGATGTCATTATTGGAATGGATTGGTTATCCTACCGAAACGCAGCAATCATTTGTAGTGAAAAGATTGTTCGCATGCCATACAACAACAAAACACTAATAATCGAAGGCGATAGAGGCAAGTCTCATTTAAAGGTCATAACTCGTATCAAGGCTCAAAGGTACATTGGACAAGGGTGCCAATTGTATCTAGCACAAGTGACAGAGAAGGGATCAATCGAAAGACGATTAGAAGATGTACCGATTGTCCGTGATTTCTCGGAAGTGTTTCCCGACGATCTACCGGGACTTCCACCACATCGACAAGTAGAGTTCCAAATTGAATTAGTGCCCGGCGCTGCACCTGTGGCACGTGCACCTTATCGTTTAGCACCATCAGAAATGAAGGAGCTATCGGAACAACTACAAGAGTTGTCGGAGAAAGGATTCATTCGACCGAGCTCGTCGCCTTGGGGAGCTCCGGTGTTGTTTGTGAAGAAGAAAGACGGGTCTTTTCGTATGTGTATCGATTACCGCGAGCTTAACAAGTTGACGGTCAAAAATCGTTATCCACTCCCTAGGATTGACGATTTATTTGATCAACTTCAAGGCTCAAGTGTATATTCCAAGATTGACCTACGATCAGGTTACCATCAGCTCCGCATCCGAGAAAAAGACACTCCAATTACTGCATTTAGAACTCGGTATGGTCACTACGAGTTCCAAGTGATGCCGTTTGGATTGACAAATGCACCAGCGATATTCATGGACTTGATGAATCGAGTGTGCAAACCGTACCTCGACAAGTTTGTAATTGTATTCATTGATGATATTCTGATTTACTCCAAGAGCAAGGAGGAACACGAAGAACACTTGAAGATTATTTTGGAGTTACTCAAAAAGGAGCAATTGTACGCCAAGTTCTCGAAATGTGAATTTTGGCTAGAATCTGTACAATTTCTCGGCCATGTGATCAATAGTAAAGGTGTTCATGTGGATCCTTCGAAGATTGAAGCTATCCAAAATTGGACTGCACCGAAGTCACCAACAGAAGTGAGGCAATTCTTAGGACTTGCTGGCTATTATCGAAGATTCATTGAAGGTTTTTCTATAATAGCCAAACCTCTTACCAAGCTGACCGAGAAGAATAAGAAGTATGAGTGGGGTAAAGACGAAGAAGAGGCTTTCCAAACATTAAAACAGAAACTTTGTAGCGCACCTATCTTGGCATTACCGGATGGGGCGGAAGATTTTGTAGTCTATTGTGATGCATCGAATAAAGGTTTTGGAGCAGTATTGATGCAACGACAAAAGGTCATAGCATATGCTTCTCGACAATTGAGAACTCATGAAGAAAACTATGTGACCCATGATCTAGAATTGGGTGCTGTAGTTTTTGCTCTTAGACTATGGAGACACTACTTGTACGGTACGAAGTGTACGGTGTATACAGATCACAAGAGTCTCCAATACATCCTTGATCAAAAAGAGCTTAACATGAGACAACGAAGATGGATCGAACTCCTAAGTGATTACGATTGTGATATTCGTTATCACCCAGGGAAAGCAAACGTGGTGGCTGATGCCTTGAGCCGAAAGGAAAGGGCAAAACCATTACGTGTTAGATCCTTGGTTATGACAACCACAATTCTCCCGAAGTTACCGGAACAAATTCTTAAGGCTCAAGAAGAAGCAATAAAAGAAGAAAATGTGAAAGCCGAGAATCTCGGGCAGGGGATCAAACCAATATTTGAGACTCGTCCCGATGGAACCCGATGTTTTGGTAATCGTGTTTGGTTACCGTTATTTGGAGGTTTGAGAGACTTAATCATGCACGAGTCTCACAAATCCAAATATTCTATTCATCCGGGTTCAGATAAGATGTACCACGATCTGAAACAACTGTATTGGTGGCCCAATATGAAGGCTGAGATTGCCACCTATGTTAGCAAGTGCCTAACTTGTGCGAAAGTGAAGGCGGAACATCAAAAGCCAGCCGGTTTTCTTCAACAACCCGATATTCCTATTTGGAAATGGGAAAGAATCACCATGGATTTCATCACTAAGCTTCCTAGAACTCCAAGTGGGTATGATGCAATTTGGGTCATTGTGGATCGCTTGACGAAATCTGCTCATTTCCTACCAATAAAAGAGACTGATGGTATGGAGAAACTTGCTCGGCTATACTTGAAAGAGATTGTTTGTAGACATGGTGTGCCTATTTCAATTATATCCGACAGAGATAGCCGATTTACATCGGGGTTTTGGAAGTCACTTCAGAAGGCGTTGGATACGAATTTAGATATGAGTACGGCGTACCACCCGCAAACGGATGGTCAAAGCGAGCGAACAATACAAACTCTAGAAGACATGCTAAGGGCGTGTGTGATTGACTTTGGAAGTAGTTGGGATCGACATTTACCATTAGTCGAATTCTCCTACAACAATAGTTATCACGCAAGCATCAAGGCTGCACCGTTCGAAGCTCTCTACGGACGAAAGTGTAGATCACCCGTTAGCTGGAGTGAGGTTGGAGATACTCAACTCACAGGGCCAGAAATGATTCGTGAAACAACGGAGAAGATTGTTCAAATCAAGAACCGTTTGTTAACTGCCCGTAGCCGCCAGAAAAGTTATGCCGATGTTAGACGCCGACCTTTGGAGTTTAATGTAGGTGATAAAGTTATGCTCAAGGTTTCGCCATGGAAAGGTGTAATTCGTTTTGGTAAGCGTGGAAAGCTAAGTCCACGATATATCGGACCATTCAAGATCTTAGCTAGAGTTGGTCCGGTGGCGTACAAATTAGAGCTACCTGAAGGACTTCAAGGCATTCACAACACTTTTCACGTTTCTAACCTCAAAAAGTGTTTGTCGGATGAAAGTCTTATCATTCCATTAGAAGAACTTCGGATCGATGACAAGCTACACTTCATAGAAGAACCTGTGGAGATCATGGATCGTGAAGTAAAACAACTCAAGCAAAGTCGCATCCCCATTGTCAAGGTTCGTTGGAATACCCGGCGAGGACAAGAGTACACGTGGGAGCGCGAAGATCAAATCCGGGGAAAGTATCCTCATCTTTTCACCGATGAGCCGTTAGGAGATAAAACGAGTTAAGCTCCGGGACGGAGCTCTCCTAAGTGGTACGTGCTGTGACATTTCTCAAAAATTCATGTCTTATATTTTAAATAATAGTTTATTTAATAACTATTCCATTTCTAATAAACCAACTTCGTAGAAAGTTATCCGTGAACATCCAATTCTTTCACTACGACTATATATGTCAACTCTACATTTCTTGTAGTCCACTATTTTTTTTTCCTTGAAACCCTAATTTAAAAAGTTACTTTCACTTTTATTTTAGGAACTAATTACTTAAAACTATCAAAAACATATAACTACGAAAGCATTCGTAGTAATAATGTGAAAGTTATTGAAAAACTCATCATCTACTAAAATTATATTTTCATAATTTTTACAATAGTATTTCATCACTATGGTACCATTAAAAATTATTTCTAATTAACCCGGTACCCGAAAACGTCAAAACTACTCGAGCTATGCACTAAACGGTACCCCGTAAAAACAAAGTGGGACAAAATTTATAACTTTGCCCCACTCCTAGCAATGTGGCCGGCCAAGGAAGTCCCATGGGACACTTGTATAACTCAATCCCACCTACAAGTCCACTACCTCTTTTGTACACCAACCTTTGCATGCAACCAACACATACAACATAGTTATTATCACTCAAAAAGCTTTCTCTCCTCCTTGCTCACCCTCCCTAGCTCGTTCCAATTTCAAGACCACAAAGAAGATCAAATTTTGCAAGAACAAGTTAATACAAGTGCTCATAAACATCCATTACAAGGTTTTGAAATATAAACCTATGGATTAGTTAAGGTTTTCTTGCTAAATAACTAATTATCTTCCAAGTGAGTAAATTATTATACTTTCATTGTTCTTGGTATATTTCTACCACATTTTAATTAAATTATATATGCATGCAAGTAGATGAAATTTGTACCACTCAAATCTTATGTTTTATTAAACTTTTGATATATAGATATGTAGAGTTTTGGTGTGGTGATGTTTTGATGTTTATTAGGAACCCATGACACCTTGAGGAGGTGTATGGTAGTTTATGGGATTGTTGGATTGAATTGATGGTGAAATTAGAATAGTTATAGGATGAGAAAACCCTAATGGACATTAAAAACAAGCTTCTGGTCATAATTTGAAAATACAGAAAACTCAGTAGGTTGGAACCCATTTTTGACCTAAGATAAAGAAAATACATTTTAAGATGAAGCCATGGCCGAAAGAACGGGTAAAAACGGGTTTATAACGAAAAAGTTATGCTAAAAACAAGTTATACCAAATTATGTTTAACCATTTTGAGACCACCTGGACATTTTTCTAAATTCTGGAAAACTCAGCAACTCATGACTTATTTTTGACAAGGTACTCAGAAAGTTAAGACTAAAAGGAAACCATAGCAAAAAGAACGGACTAAAATGAGTTTGAAACGAGAAATTTACGCTAGAAACAAGTTACTAGTGTTTCTTATAAAATCTGAAATTTATGTTGCTGATGTAATAAAGTTTTCAATGAAAACAGGTCCCTAACCTTCATTAAAATGTACCAACATGATAAAAATGTATTAGTATTTGTTTAGAGCTAACCGGGGATATAAAATTCTTGAAAAACGGACTTATAACGAATTAGTTATGATTTTTCGAAAGTTATTGTTTTACTAGAAATACCAACAACAAGTAATATCCATATTCACCTTATACGTAGATGTAAAACTTTATTTTCAACAACGATATATTTTGAGTACATAAGAGTGGTATAAATGACATATACATTTGCATTCATAACATTTTTATTATTAAATCTAAGTTAGAAAATATTTAATCATGATAGGTTGCGGATTGTGAACGCGCCTTATTTGACATATCCATTCCTTACTCTTAGCTCCAACACTACAAGTGAGTTTATAGCCTCGCTTTTAAACTTTAAATGATTTATAAACCTCGCGAGGGGGATACATGCTAGTTTTACAAAACGAATACAAGTAGCTTTTGGTATGCTTGACCCGAATACATGATTATAAGATAATGAGTAACACTTGCCAATTAAGTCCCCATCATGAACCGTTAATTTTGTGTAAACGCTAATATTATAAATATGCATATTGGGCATTGACCAGCCTGGCCGAATGAGTAGCTCTCATCTTTCAACGGTCATATAATATTGAGAATATGAGGTAAATGGCAAATATTACCCTACCGGGGCAAATTATAAACTTGGTTAAGGTTCGGTTTCATGAGCTCTATGTTATAATCTAATAACCGACAAGTACTGATCATACTTGTTACCCGATGAATGATACTTGTATTCACTTTATTATTACTAAACTCTATGAATTCACTCAACATTATTTGTTGACTTTTAGCATGTTTTATCTCAGGTCCGTAAGTACCTCAGCTTGGATGGGCCGCGCAAGGAAAGATTATCGATTAAAGATGGCTCATGTTTTTAAATGTTTTTATGATGTACTAAAATGTTAAAGACTTTTATTATCATATCTATGTATCTTTCAAACTTGTGAAGTAAACTTTTGGGACTTCATGTAAAATATAATAACCTTTTAAGGTTTATGTTTATTAAATATTTCTTGTATGAAACTTGTTTATTATGTTTGTACTATGTGATCGATATATAGCACCCCATGACCCTTCCGCTGCAAACCTGAAAATGGGGGTGTTATAGATTGGTACCAGAGCACAAATTATAGTGAACTAGGTCTTTTTATTTTTAAAAACCTAGACTATAATCGTTTATTTTTTTTTAAAAACATGAGCTTCCATCATCTTGTCCGATATCCATGCGCGCCTACTCCCGAGCTTCCTATTTTTCCCTCGTATATATATATACATCTTGATCATGCTATACTAGAAATAATTATAAGTGTTATAATTGTTTTCTATCTTATTCGATAATCCGTGAAATATCACTTCTTATATATTTAAATTTTACGTATAAAACTTCTTGTTGTATTAATAAAAATTTTAAATTTTGTCTAAAAATTTAATCTACACAACTCTTTGATTGCACCATTGTTGTTCATATGCGCACAATAAATATTATCATTTATACATGTAATATTTATTAAACTCTTGCTTATCGATGTAACAACCGTTATTTTACTCATTTACTTATGTCAAAACATTATTTTTATAATAACATTTCTCTCCATATTCTAACTTTATATATATATGATTTTTCAGATTTGTCATGGCACTCCCGATTCCTCCTAATCAAGCGTTAGATCTTTTGGAAGTCGAGCCAGCTCAGCCCGAGCTTGCACCCGCTCAACCTCTACCTCCACTACCTAATCACCTTCATCCCGACCTTGAGGATGAAGATGAAGAGGAACCATTTGAGGATGAAGAGGAAGAAATAGAAGAGCAAATGTTCCAAGATGTAAGTTCTGATGAAGAAATGGATGAACCTGAACTAATTCATCCGTATGAGGCACCTGGTTCGCCTTATCCACCACCTCCACTATCGGATACTTCTTCTGATTCTGAACCGGAAACTGATGAGATTGCTACTGTTGGTACTATTACACAAGTACCACTTGCTAGACGTATGTTTCCTAGAGGTATTTATGAGAGAGGTGGATCATCCTCTTCTGCTCCTATCATTTATGAGGCCGAAGAACTCGTGCCTAGTTACATGAGGAGAGATATCAACTCTCTTTATGGAAAGGTTAAGGTACTAGAAAGGCAAATGGTGGTGAGAGAACTTGAAGGAGAACGTTCTTTATCTAGGGATAGACTTGCACATAACCGCATGAATTTACTTGATCTTGATTTGGGTTTAGTAGAACGACAACAAGATAAGAATAAGAGTGAGGTTGATGTGTTGGGGAAACGTGTTCGAGAATGGGATGATGAGGGATTAAGGGCTGAAAATAAGAAGTTAAAACATAAGTTAGAAGATGTTGAGTTGTCTCGTGAGTTTGATCGTATGACAAACGAACGTCTGGAGAAAGATCTTTATGAGATGAGGCGATGGGCCTATGATCATTGGGAAGAGATGATCCGATTGGGTTACGATGAGGAGAGATCATGTGATGTCACCGATGTGCTAGCGGTGTATGGGGAGACCTTACCACCCGAGCCACGTGGATCACCTCGTGACCATTAGTAGTTTATGTACTTGTACTTCTTTTGTTGTATCTCATGGATCACTTCGTGACCATTAGTAGTCTATGTATTTGTATTTCTCTTGTTGTATTTCGTTGTTCTTCTTCCATCTTGTAAATTACTATTAGTTAGTAACTAGTATCATCGAATGTAATGACTTCGTCATATTTTGTAATACGAACCAACAATGTATTAATCTTTTGTAATGAATGATGAAGTTATATTCTCTTATATTCTATTCTATATTGTTGTGAAATCTTTCATATTCAATTTAATAATGCATGACTATATTTATGTCATTGTATAAATACTCATCAAAATTTTCTTGTGTTGTGATAGAATCATGCCACCAAAGAAGATGACAAACGCTGAAATTCGAAAGCTAGTCGCTGATAGTGTTGCCCAGGCTTTAGCCGAGGATCGTGCCGCAAGGGTTAATGACGCTGGGGCTGCCGGTGGCGGTGCTGGAGCCGCTGGGGCTGCCGGTGGCGGTGCTGGAGCCACTGGGGCTGCAACTGGTGCTGTAGTGCGTGGTTGCACTTATAAACAATTTCTGGGTTGTGATCCTATTAAGTTTAGGGGAACTGAAGGGGCGGTTGGATTAATCCGCTGGTTTGAAAGTGTCGAGAACACGTTCATACTTAGCAAATGTGCAGAAGATTGCAAAGTTCAATATGCCGTGGGTACTATGATAGAATATGCTAAGTCTTGGTGGAACTCGTACGCTCAACCTATCGGAATGGAAAAAGCCTATGAAACTACATGGACCGATTTCAAGAAATTGGCAACTAATAAGTTCTGTCCTCGTAGTGAAATAAGGTTGCTTGAAACCGAGTTTTATGATTTGAAGGTGAAGAATTATGATATCGAAACTTACATCCGGAGGTTCCAAGAGTTGAAGGCTTTGTGTCCTAGTATGGTGCCGGATTTCGATAAGGAAATAGAAGCTTTTCTTAAAGGTCTTCCAAGAAGCATTAAAGGAGATGTGACATCCTCTAATCCACAAACTCTAGATGCAGCTATTGTTATCACTCAAAAGCTTATGGCTCAAGTGGTAGAGTATGGATTGGCTCAGAATGCTAACAACAATAACAACAATCAACACAAAAGAAAGTGGGATGATGACAAGAAAGGAAACAACAACCAAGGTCACAACAATGATCACCATCAGCAAAATAAAAGACAAGAGAATGCGAAGGCAATGACTGATGCTCCAACTGGAAAGGGTGGATATGCTGGAAATTATCCATATTGTAATCGTTGCAAGAAACATCACACTGGTTACTGCAATGCAAAATGTACCACTTGTGGAAAGAACGGTCATATGGCAAACGATTGTAAGGGTAAGGCTACTGCTACTGGTGCTAATACACAGCCAATTGTAGTTTGCTATGGCTGTGGGGAAAAAGGGCACAAGAGTAACAATTGTCCGAATAAGGGAAATGATAAAGGTGAGGTGGTAACTTGCTATGGCTGTGGGGAGAAGGGGCACAAGAGTAACCATTGTCCAAACAAAGGAAATGATAAAGGTGGGAATAATCGTGCTAAGGCGTATGCAATGGGAGAGCAACAAGGCCCGAATGTCGTGACGGGTACGTTTCTACTCAATAATCATTATGCTAAAGTTTTATTTGATTCGGGTTCCGACAAGAGCTTTGTGTCCACTAGTTTTAGTGTGCTGATAAATATTAACCCGATTAAGTTAAACTATAGTTATGAAGTAGAATTAGCCGATGGGAAATTGGTTAGTACCAACACTGTTCTAAAGGGTTGTACCATAATTCTAGCGAACCATCCATTTAGTATTGACCTCATGCCAATTGAACTTGGTACTTTTGATGTCATTATTGGAATGGATTGGTTATCCTACCGAAACGCAGCAATCATTTGTAGTGAAAAGATTGTTCGCATGCCATACAACAACAAAACACTAATAATCGAAGGCGATAGAGGCAAGTCTCATTTAAAGGTCATAACTCGTATCAAGGCTCAAAGGTACATTGGACAAGGGTGCCAATTGTATCTAGCACAAGTGACAGAGAAGGGATCAATCGAAAGACGATTAGAAGATGTACCGATTGTCCGTGATTTCTCGGAAGTGTTTCCCGACGATCTACCGGGACTTCCACCACATCGACAAGTAGAGTTCCAAATTGAATTAGTGCCCGGCGCTGCACCTGTGGCACGTGCACCTTATCGTTTAGCACCATCAGAAATGAAGGAGCTATCGGAACAACTACAAGAGTTGTCGGAGAAAGGATTCATTCGACCGAGCTCGTCGCCTTGGGGAGCTCCGGTGTTGTTTGTGAAGAAGAAAGACGGGTCTTTTCGTATGTGTATCGATTACCGCGAGCTTAACAAGTTGACGGTCAAAAATCGTTATCCACTCCCTAGGATTGACGATTTATTTGATCAACTTCAAGGCTCAAGTGTATATTCCAAGATTGACCTACGATCAGGTTACCATCAGCTCCGCATCCGAGAAAAAGACACTCCAATTACTGCATTTAGAACTCGGTATGGTCACTACGAGTTCCAAGTGATGCCGTTTGGATTGACAAATGCACCAGCGATATTCATGGACTTGATGAATCGAGTGTGCAAACCGTACCTCGACAAGTTTGTAATTGTATTCATTGATGATATTCTGATTTACTCCAAGAGCAAGGAGGAACACGAAGAACACTTGAAGATTATTTTGGAGTTACTCAAAAAGGAGCAATTGTACGCCAAGTTCTCGAAATGTGAATTTTGGCTAGAATCTGTACAATTTCTCGGCCATGTGATCAATAGTAAAGGTGTTCATGTGGATCCTTCGAAGATTGAAGCTATCCAAAATTGGACTGCACCGAAGTCACCAACAGAAGTGAGGCAATTCTTAGGACTTGCTGGCTATTATCGAAGATTCATTGAAGGTTTTTCTATAATAGCCAAACCTCTTACCAAGCTGACCGAGAAGAATAAGAAGTATGAGTGGGGTAAAGACGAAGAAGAGGCTTTCCAAACATTAAAACAGAAACTTTGTAGCGCACCTATCTTGGCATTACCGGATGGGGCGGAAGATTTTGTAGTCTATTGTGATGCATCGAATAAAGGTTTTGGAGCAGTATTGATGCAACGACAAAAGGTCATAGCATATGCTTCTCGACAATTGAGAACTCATGAAGAAAACTATGTGACCCATGATCTAGAATTGGGTGCTGTAGTTTTTGCTCTTAGACTATGGAGACACTACTTGTACGGTACGAAGTGTACGGTGTATACAGATCACAAGAGTCTCCAATACATCCTTGATCAAAAAGAGCTTAACATGAGACAACGAAGATGGATCGAACTCCTAAGTGATTACGATTGTGATATTCGTTATCACCCAGGGAAAGCAAACGTGGTGGCTGATGCCTTGAGCCGAAAGGAAAGGGCAAAACCATTACGTGTTAGATCCTTGGTTATGACAACCACAATTCTCCCGAAGTTACCGGAACAAATTCTTAAGGCTCAAGAAGAAGCAATAAAAGAAGAAAATGTGAAAGCCGAGAATCTCGGGCAGGGGATCAAACCAATATTTGAGACTCGTCCCGATGGAACCCGATGTTTTGGTAATCGTGTTTGGTTACCGTTATTTGGAGGTTTGAGAGACTTAATCATGCACGAGTCTCACAAATCCAAATATTCTATTCATCCGGGTTCAGATAAGATGTACCACGATCTGAAACAACTGTATTGGTGGCCCAATATGAAGGCTGAGATTGCCACCTATGTTAGCAAGTGCCTAACTTGTGCGAAAGTGAAGGCGGAACATCAAAAGCCAGCCGGTTTTCTTCAACAACCCGATATTCCTATTTGGAAATGGGAAAGAATCACCATGGATTTCATCACTAAGCTTCCTAGAACTCCAAGTGGGTATGATGCAATTTGGGTCATTGTGGATCGCTTGACGAAATCTGCTCATTTCCTACCAATAAAAGAGACTGATGGTATGGAGAAACTTGCTCGGCTATACTTGAAAGAGATTGTTTGTAGACATGGTGTGCCTATTTCAATTATATCCGACAGAGATAGCCGATTTACATCGGGGTTTTGGAAGTCACTTCAGAAGGCGTTGGATACGAATTTAGATATGAGTACGGCGTACCACCCGCAAACGGATGGTCAAAGCGAGCGAACAATACAAACTCTAGAAGACATGCTAAGGGCGTGTGTGATTGACTTTGGAAGTAGTTGGGATCGACATTTACCATTAGTCGAATTCTCCTACAACAATAGTTATCACGCAAGCATCAAGGCTGCACCGTTCGAAGCTCTCTACGGACGAAAGTGTAGATCACCCGTTAGCTGGAGTGAGGTTGGAGATACTCAACTCACAGGGCCAGAAATGATTCGTGAAACAACGGAGAAGATTGTTCAAATCAAGAACCGTTTGTTAACTGCCCGTAGCCGCCAGAAAAGTTATGCCGATGTTAGACGCCGACCTTTGGAGTTTAATGTAGGTGATAAAGTTATGCTCAAGGTTTCGCCATGGAAAGGTGTAATTCGTTTTGGTAAGCGTGGAAAGCTAAGTCCACGATATATCGGACCATTCAAGATCTTAGCTAGAGTTGGTCCGGTGGCGTACAAATTAGAGCTACCTGAAGGACTTCAAGGCATTCACAACACTTTTCACGTTTCTAACCTCAAAAAGTGTTTGTCGGATGAAAGTCTTATCATTCCATTAGAAGAACTTCGGATCGATGAAAAGCTACACTTCATAGAAGAACCTGTGGAGATCATGGATCGTGAAGTAAAACAACTCAAGCAAAGTCGCATCCCTATTGTCAAGGTTCGTTGGAATACCCGGCGAGGACAAGAGTACACGTGGGAGCGCGAAGATCAAATCCGGGGAAAGTATCCTCATCTTTTCACTGATGAGCCGTTAGGAGATAAAACGAGTTAAGCTCCGGGACGGAGCTCTCCTAAGTGGTACGTGCTGTGACATTTCTAAAAAAATTCATGTCTTATATTTTAAATAATAGTTTATTTAATAACTATCCTATTTTAATAAATTAACTTCGTAGGAAGTTATTCGTGTACATCCAATTCTTTCGACCACGACTATAATATGTCAACTCTACATTTCTTGTACTCCACTATTTTTCCTTGTAATCCTAATTTAAAAAGTTACTTTTACTTTTATTTTGGGAATTAATTACTTAAAACTATCAAAAACGTATAACTACGAAAGTATTCGTAGTAATAAAGTGAAAGTTATTGAAAAACCCATCATCTACAAAAATTATATTTTCATAATTTTTACAACCGTATTTCGTCACTATGGTACCATTAAAAATTATTTCTAATTAACCTGGTACCCGAAAACGTCAAAACTACTCAAGCTATGCACTAAACGGTACCCCGTAAAATCAAAGTGGGACAAATATTACACAAGCACAACCACCCTTGCATGGTGGCCGGCCATGTGTCCCTTTGGACACTTGGTGTGCTAAAAACTCACCAAGACAATCTCCACTAACTCAAAATTCCACCAACACTTTGCATGTAACTCATAGATCAAAATAAAAGATTTTTCTTCTCTCTTTGGGGTTCTCTTGGCTCGTTCCTATTCAAAACACCACAAGAAGGAGTAATTTTTGAAGAACAAGTATTGACAAGTATCTATAAACATCCATTACAAGGTTTTGAAATATAAACCTATGGATTAGTTAAGGTTTTCTTCATAATTAACTAGTAATCTTCCAAGTGAGTGATTCACTAAACTTTCATGTTCTTGGTATATTTCTACCACATTTTAATTAATTTTTATATGCATGCAAGTAGATGTAATTTGTACCACTCAAATCTTATGTTTTGTTAAACTTATGAAATATATATATGTAGTGTTTTGGTGTAGAGATGGTTTGATGTTATTTAGGAACCCATGACACCTTGAGGAGGTGTATGGTAGTTTATGGGATTGTTGGATTTGATTGATGATGAAATTAGATTAGTTATAGGATGAGAAAACCATTTTTGACATTATATATAAGCTTCTGGTCATATTTTAAAAATACAGAAAACTCAGTAGGTTTGGACCCATTTTTGACCTAAGATAAAGAAAATACACTTTAAGATGAAGCCATGGCCGAAAGAACGGGTAAAAACGGGTTTATAACGAAAAAGTTATGTTAAAAACAAGTTATACCAAATTTATTTTGAACCATTTGGGACAGCCTGGACATTTTTATAAAATTTAGAAAACTCAGCAACTCATGGCTTATTTTTGACAAGGTACTCAGAAAGTTAAGAATAAAAGGAAACCATTGCAAAAAGAACGGACTAAAATGAGTTTGAAACGAGAAATTTACGCTATAAACAAGTTACAAGTGTTTTCTTATAAAACCTGAAAATATGTTGCTGATGTAATAAGGTTTTCCATGAAAACAGGCCCCTAACCCTCATTAAAATGTACCAACATGATAAAAATGTATTAGTACTTGTTTAGAGCTAACCGGGGATATAAAATTCTTGAAAAACGGACTTATAACGAATTAGTTATGATTTTTCGAAAGTTATTGTTTCACTAAAAATACCAACAACAAGTAATATTCATTATTACCTTATACGAAGATGTAAAATTATATTTTCGACAACAATATATTTTTGAGTACAAAAGAGTGGTATAAATGGCATATACATTTGCATTCATAACATCCTTATTAAATCTAAGTTAGAAAATATTTATTCATGATAGGTTGCGGCTTGTGAACGCGCCTTGTTTGACACATCCGTTCCTTACACTTAGTTCCAACACTACAAGTGAGTTTATAGCCTCGCTTTTAATCTTTTAAATGATTTATAAACCTCGCGAGGGGGATACATGCTAGTTTTACAAAACGAATACAAGTAGCTTTTTGGTATGCTTGACCCGAATACATGATTATAAGATAATGAGTAACTCTTGCCAATTAAGTCCCCATCATGAACCGTTAATTTTGTGTAAACGCTAATATTATAAATATGCATATTGGGCATTGACCAGCCTGGCCGAATGAGTAGCTCTCATCTTTCAACGGTCATATAATATTGAGAATATGAGGTAAATGGCAAATATTACCCTACCGGGGCAAATGATAAACTTGGTTAAGGTTCGGTTTCATGAGCTCTATGTTATAATCTAATAACCGACAAGTACTGATCATACTTGTTACCCGATGAATGATACTTGTATTCACTTTATTATTACTAAACTCTATGAATTCACTCAACATTATTTGTTGACTTTTAGCATGTTTTATCTCAGGTCCGTAAGTACCTCAGCTTGGATGGGCCGCGCAAGGAAAGATTATCAATCAAGATGGATCATGTTTTAAATGTTTTATTATGTTCTAAAATGTTAAAGACTTTTATTATCATTTGTATCTTTTAAACTTTGTAAACTTTTGGGACTTCTTGTAAAACATAATAACTTTTTAAGGTTTATGTTTATTAAATATTTCTTGTATGAAACTTGTTTATTATGTTTGTACTATGTGATCGATATATAGCACCCCATGTCCCTTCCGCTGCAAACTATAAAACGGGGGTGTTATACTAAAGAATTAGTTTTATAATGTTGGTGTTTATTAGGACGCTCATAAGTGTCCTAAATATCTATTACAACCCTTACCTAGAGGACATATTTATATTGGTCCTATTAGCTTAAAGGTCCCATAAACCTAATTTACAGGACACTAACCGGTGTCCTAAAAACCCCTTTTTCTTGTAGTGATATATCATCGAACACCCTTTATTAATAATCAATTAAGACTTACATCGAGACAAGGAGAATGAATGAACTAGCATTCCCTCACTTCTATTTATAGAAATGAGGGGTAGAAACCTTTATCTAGTCGGTTTAGGATTTCCATAACCGATCATTAATAAGGTTTAACTTGCCTTGCACTCTAAGCTAACTTATTTTATGTCTAACCTTAATCATATTTAACTAAGTACAATTAAATCTCTATACATAGATTAGTTACACTTTGGCCCACTAAAAGTTGCTTGTAAGCTTTATTGGAGGATTAATAAAGTTTGAAGGCACTTCAAGTATGTATATTAATCATCTTTTGCTCCTTTTGTTCTTATTTATAATTTGGTCAATCAACAGGTACAAGTATTTGGGTTTCGCAACTTGTAAACACCACGTATAGTTCTTGATTCCGGGTCATCGATATTCGGGCATGTAGAAGACGAGATTCCAACAAGTTAGCTAGCTTGGCTACGTATTTCAGAAAACAAGTTTATAATTATATAATAGAAAGTAATAGCTACGCATAAGACCCAACGGAAGCTCTCCTAATGAGTGTTTAAGACATATCAAGGGAATACAAGTTTCAACACGTTAAGTAAAATTCATAAGTATTACTCCCTTCGTCCCAAATATAAGTCACTTTACTAATTTTAAAACAAAAATTAATGTTCACCTTCAATTACATCCAATTAAAATGCTTCTAAGCGAGTAAAAATGAAATTTTATTAGTTAATAGTGAAAGGGGTCTACTTTTCTTAAACTTTTTTAAATATGAAAGTGGACATTTAATTTGAGACGGAGGGAGTACTATCAAAGATCATAATGGTAAAAAGGTTGAAGCAAATAGGGAGTGTCCCAAGGTGTCACGAGATCCGATGAAATTATGTTTTTTAGTGTTAAGTTTTGATAAAAAAAAAAAAAAAAAAAAAAAAAAAAAAAAAAAAAAAAAAAAA
>LBNU01034813.1:74831-115168 GCA_014162995.1 Artemisia annua
AAGCCTGTTTTAGGATAGGTAAATTACAAAAGAATCAAATGAGACACCACCATAAGATAGCCTTTGCCCATTTTAGAATCCGTACCTTAGAAAAGATGATTGATGATGACGAGGAAAGTCATCAATCAAATTTAGGAAACACTATAAACCCTTAGATTTAGGAAAAACCTTGGAAGAAACCTTTAAGTAGTATGCCTTAAGAATCTTACTTTAGGATGGTTAAGTAGAGTAATACTTTTAAGATATGTAAGATAGGAAAGCAATAATAAGACTTAGGTATATCTTATCAATACTTCCTGGTGTCCCTCAAAGATTAGGATAACCTAGTCAATCTAGAATTAGGTATACCTTTCCTTGATTACTTTAGGTCATCCTGAACCCTATAAGAACCCCTAGGAAATTAGGAATAATCCATAAAAACATAACAAGTAAGTACTTGTTATAACCCGCCTTAAACCCTTACTCTATCATAACCCTTAGAAATATTAGGACCCTGATGCCTTAGACATATAGACTCTTATCACTCTCAAACCCCTAACTCGATTGGGTTTCGATTTCAAACCCAAGTCCTTGTTGAGAGCCGTCTCATAAGGATACTCGTTCATGAACTTTAGGATTGGGAAAAAGCCTAAAGCTTCATTCTATAGAATCCATTCTCTATTATTTCTCTTCCATTGATTTTCTTTCCTCGGGAAATCTGCCTAAAAACTCTACCCTCTTAAATCCAACAACACGACATTTGGCATAAATAACGACGCTTGTTAGAAATCTAAGTATAACAAGTTAGTTATGACCTTATGCGGTTATGACTTCTTCTTCCGTTATTCCATGACATTTTATGTCATGTATAACAACTCCTTTCATACCTTCTCCTTTTCACCCAAAATCCCTTAAACACACTTCCTCTATCATTTCATATGATACTAATGATGAGAATTCCTATTCTACATCATAGAGATCTGAATTCTTTCTCTTGCCTCCAGTTTTCACTACTCTTTCTTAGTTAGAAGATTTTTCCCTAACTATTTCTATATACGAGTATATAGTAATTATATACAAGTATATTCCCGTCCTTCCCTCCTTACTTCTTTAAGATTACTATGATTCCTAAAAGAAATTACTAACTCTTAGAGAACCCCTAGTTACTCTCTCTAGAATACCCATACTTAGGAATAGGAATAACTTTAGGATGCCCCTGGAAAATAGAAATAGAATACCTTAGACCATAAAGTTAGATTACCCTAAGATATTACTAAGAATAATTTTGAAGTTAGAAATTAAGATAGGAAAAATATGATTCAATTTAGGAACTTTATCGAGGATATTAGAACTAGAACACAGATTAAGTATAAGGAATCTCAGGGAAAAACAAAGAATTAAATAGTAAGCCTCCACCTTAAGCCTTTAAACCCCTAGTTTAAGATAGGCACGTTAGCAATCTTCTACCAGATAGGCACATTAGCAAACTTCTACTATATAGAAATAAGTCGTTTTAAGAACACAATTTGCCCATATCTAATCCCTTAGAATACCCACATCATATTTCGAGGATCTTAGAAAAGTGAATCCTTAGGAAACAATTAAGAAACTTTAATGGATCTGATTAGTGGTTTATAAACTTAAGGCCCTTACTTATAGAAACTAGGAAAATTTATTTGAGGATATAAAAAATACTTAGGTTTGAAATTTCATAGGTTATACATTAGAAAATCTATTTAGAAGATACTATGGATACTACCCTAACTAGTTTCAAGTATCTAGGAATAATTATACTTATAATCATAGTGGTACTAGTAGTAATAGACAACCTAGGCCAAAAGATTAAGCCCAAAGACCCACCTAAGAATAGTAATACTCCTAATGAAACCTTAGCTAAAGAACTACCTATTCCACCTAGCCCTCCTCCCTTTATAGGATCATCATCGATGACTAAAACCGAAACATCACCCCTAGACTTTAAGATTAGTACTAAGAGATTAGAAGAACCTTAGGAAGAAAACAAAACTTAAAGGAATCTAGTGAATCTTATCCTTACTTAGAATACCGTCCCTTCCGGTATCCTATTCCCTTGTTTTAAATCCTATCCAATCATTTTAACTCCCGCTCCTCCGTTTTTATCTTTACTCTCCCGCCTTTCCTTATCCTCCCGTTTAAACTTCATCCTCCTGCCCTTTTGTTTTACTCTCCAATCATTTTTCCTTACTCTTCTTACTCTAAACTCTTTCCCTACCTCCTCCTACAATGTTCTGAGAGTTAGAACTTGTATTTCTCGTCACATCACAAGATTCTATTAGTTAGATCTTGTAAGAATATCTATGTTGAACTTTAATCCTCATTATGTTCAACTACGATATTATACTATCTCTCTTTACAATGATTGTAAAGGTAAGATTGACGATGCTCATCACTCGAGATGTAGCTAATTGGTAACAGAATAGCTATGGAACTAGCCACCATGGCTTGAACTTGTCTCTGTCATGGTTAGAGTATGTCTCCATTATGAATAGAACTTATTTTCACCATGGCTAGAACCCGTCTCCACCCTGGCTAGAACTTGTTTCTACCATAACTTGAACTTGTCTCCAAAACACTCTTGGACCACATTTCCTTAAATTTGGATCACCTATCCGTTTTTCGCCGATACTATTTAAGGACGATTTATGATGACTACTCTATTAAAATGAATTAGCATGCTCTTTCACTTTAAGAAGAAAGTTATAAATCAAATGGATCATGAATTTATAAGCTCTTACTTACAAGAATTTGGACGCCATTACTTGTAAGTAATGAGATATAAACAAAAGAGACCAAGTATCTGGCACATGTACAAACAATTCCTGTTCCGTTTGTACAACTCTTTTCTCTTCTCTCATCTTTCTCAATTCATTCTTTCCCCTACTCTTACGTTCATCTAAATTTCGGGACGAGATTTCTTCTAAGGGGGTAAGACTGTAACAACCCACAAAATCTCATCACTATCATTCCCATTACAAATACCTATAGTAGGTATTTCCACAGGTAAATTTTTGCTTTTTGCATGCATATCATTACATAAGTGACTCTCTAGGCCTACTCACGTATCCACACAAGCTAAATATCTTTACCCACACATCCTATAAACTCCTGGTATGTCAAGCATAGGATCACAACAACACCACACTAAGTAAATTACTAATATAACACACTAAACTCATCACACAACCCTAATCCAACACTAATTAAGCCCTAATCAGGCCTATGTGTTTATAAAACCCTAATTGCTTATCTGAACTAGTTTGAAAGTGTTCAAGGCTTATGTATAAGTTACCTTAGTATCATTAGGATACCTTAGCACCTTTAGACCCTAGTACAATCCCTTAGAGCTTAGGTACAAGTTTCTTAAGCACAAAACCATAACTAGGTTATAACTTCCCGGAAATTAGGTCAAACCTTCCCAAAACTTTCCTATAAGCTACCACCACTTAGTATAAGCTTCTTAGGATTTAGGATTAGTCACTAAACACTCATAGGACCCTAATCTAGGCACTAAACCCTAAGCTAGACCCTAATCTCTCACTAAGTAAAATTAGGTCTAACCTAACATAACTTAACGTCTTAACCCAATCCTAAAACTAAGTACCTTAAGCACCTCTAGCACCTCAAGAACCTATCCTAACTGCTTACACACCTCCTAGGCACCACCAAGCACCCTAGTACACACCTTACAAGTAGGTGATGCACCTACTTGTCACCTTCTTCCTAAGTCGGCCAAACCACCACCACAAGAACCCTAGACCGCCTCATAGCCCAAATTAGTCACCATAGTAGCTTAGGTTAGTCACACATAGCTGCCATGAGTCACCTCCCCCCCCCCTCTTGCCACCTAGCCTCGTATTCCTTTGTCTCCAAGGTTAACGAGGGGTATAAATACCCCATGACCCCCATCACTTCAAAACATCCCATTCTCTTTTCTTCACCACACACATTCTGGTCCTAGTAGATATATAAGAGTCCTTGTAGCCTTAGGAGTCGAGTAGTACAAGCCTTGAGGCCTTGTCGAGTTGTTTTCCCACCAAGAAACCCTAAACCCTCGCTACTTTCATTTTTCAACCAAGTAAGCTCTTTCTATAGTTCTAATCACTTAGGTACTGCCCTAGGATAGTTATAGGTTGCCTTAGATCACCTAGGAACCCTTGCTTGAGCCTTGATCATTTTCATTTGCTAGTTTCCTTTTTAAAACCCTAATATGAGTCGAATTGCCTTTTATATGCTATAATCCCTTTTCATAAGCTATAAGCTAGTTTAGGAAACTTAGTTAAGCTAATATTAGTTAACCATAAGCTAGGAAACCTTTTTGTTTCATAAAAATATAGTTTGCATGAAATTAGGACTAGTTTTGCAAAACTTTCCATGCATAAGGGTATATATGGTAACTTTCTGAAAATATTAAGTCTAGGGACTATTTTTGACATTTCTTAGAAGTTATAAGTATAAGGACCCTTTTTGCAAAGTTATATAACCTTAGGATAAAAAGATAAAAAGTTATAAACTTATACGGACTAGTTTTGCAAAAGTTATAAAGTTAAGGGTATAAATTGTAAATTTTGAAAACTTATAAGTCCAAGGGTCATTACTGCCATTTTCCCAAAATATAGAAGTATAAGGACTAAAAATGTGAAGTTTAGATAGTTATAAACTTAAGTAATATAAGTATTATAAGTATAGGGTAGATTTTGTAAATATATTAAACTTGAAGGTTATAAAGTAAACTATTTTCATATATATAGCAAACCTATTTTAAAGTTAGAAGCATAGCACAATACTAGGGAGCTTCATGTGAGGAGTTCTATGTGGATATTTCATTTTGACGATTCTGTTGGGTTTACGATTTAAAGTGCCCTGGCTCGTCAAACGATTATTGCATATACTTCTGAATTATGATGGCCCGAACGGTGTTATGTTATAACTAAACTCTAATAACAATATAACTCAATAGTAGGGAACTTCGTGTGAGGAGTTATATACTTCTGAATTATGATGGCCCAAACAGTATTATGTTGGCAGCATAATACAATAGTAGGGAGCTTCATATGAGGAGTTATACTTTTGGATTACGATGGCCTGAACGGTGTTATATTATATCTAAGAATCCTAAGATAAAACACTTAATAAACATAAAACAAAACTACTAGAGCTTGACATGCCTACATAACAATAATAGACCTCAAGATACGTGAGTAAGCAGCTTAGACCTCTAGTCACTTTGACATCAATCACATAGCCTTAAGCCCAGGTGAGTTTCGTACCCTCACACTTTTTAAATACTTTACAAACCCTGTGAGGGGGATACTTGCTTTAAACCGAATACAAGTCTTTTCTATCGTTATTGCACAAGTGATACTATCTGCCACCATTACATAACTAAAATTGATGAGCCATAATCACTTGTGGGTTTTACACAAGTGAACGCGAGTATAGTTGATAGATCTATTGGAGTTTGACACCTCCCGTTGGTTTACCTCAGCCGGGTAACCAATAAGTACTATACTTGAAACCTCTAAGGATTAACTTTAGCAAGCTATCCTTCTTGTCCCCTCATGGTTGGGTCTGCAGCCCCCATGACCCGGACTGTTAACGTGCGGTTTCATGAGCTTAGTGCAACATACCCTACTCTTGATAATTGTGCATGCATCACAATTATCACACACACACACACAATATTTTCCCAGATGGGTGTAACAACTGAACCTAGGGAACTTGTATTCACCCACACCCTAAACCTATGACTCTCACTCAACCTAGTGTTGACTTTTAAGCATTGTATCCTAGGTAACGAAGCTCTGTGGAAATTATGGCATGGAGTGGTACAAAGCTTGCAGGACTTTTCACTCAGTTATCATTCAAGTTTCATAACAAACTTAGATTTTGGGGACCTCCTCTTATAAAACTCTGATGATTTTATTGAATGATAACTCATTCTATAAAAACGTCTCTTTTCGATTCGTTTTCTATTACTGTAACTGTGATTCCATGAAGTAATACCCCAACTCTAAATCCGCTGCGAAACGTGAAAATGGGGGTGTTACAACCTCCCACTCCCCATTCCGCTTGAAACTTCATTGCTTATGGTACGCTTCGTATTTCATACACATTTTGTTTAGAAGTAGTACATTAGGGTAAATTTGGTACACTTTAGTGGATTATATATATTTTGTTAACAAGTGATGCCTTTGGAAGAATTTGGTTTTATACACTTCGTGTTTGGTATATCATACACTTTTGGTTTAGAAGTGGTACATTGGTTAGGTAGGATACGCAATGTATATGATATTTGAATGCTTGTCTAATTATTAATTTGGGTTTCAATTGTGCGTTTAGAGATATGTAACTTAAATATTTGTATATTACATACAAAATGAATAAATGCTATTTTATTTATAAAAAAAGTTCAGTTTTTTGTAACGGATATTGTAACGAAACTGTTGCGGTTAAAATTGCATATCCGTTACAAATCTATTGCAAAATTTGAACCGTTACAATTTCATAGCGAAATTATTTCTTTGCAATCTCGTACAAAATTTAATCCGTGCAATTTTTTGATAATATTTGTTGTAGGAAATCTGTTAGAATACGATCCGTTGAAAAAATGGTTGCTAATTTATAATGAAACTTTCTTCGTTTGAAAGCCGTTGCAAATTTCCCCCTTAAGAAATTCGTTGCAATTTAAATTTTCATGGAACATTTATGCTACGGTTAGAAGCCGTTTGCAACAGAATTGCAACAGTTCCTACCGTAACATTAGCCCACTTGCGTTGTAGTGTCTGACCAATCTCCATGGTTTCCCATTCAACACAAATTACAACTTAATTNTATCATACACTTTTGGTTTAGAAGTGGTACATTGGTTAGGTAGGATACGCAATGTATATGATATTTGAATGCTTGTCTAATTATTAATTTGGGTTTCAATTGTGCGTTTAGAGATATGTAACTTAAATATTTGTATATTACATACAAAATGAATAAATGCTATTTTATTTATAAAAAAAGTTCAGTTTTTTGTAACGGATATTGTAACGAAACTGTTGCGGTTAAAATTGCATATCCGTTACAAATCTATTGCAAAATCTGAACCATTACAATCTCATAGCGAAATTATTTCTTTGCAATCTCGTACAAAATTTAATCCGTGCAATTTTTTGATAATATTTGTTGTAGGAAATCTGTTAGAATACGATCCGTTGAAAAAATGGTTGCTAATTTATAATGAAACTTTCTTCGTTTGAAAGCCGTTGCAAATTTCCCCCTTAAGAAATTCGTTGCAATTTAAATTTTCATGGAACATTTATGCTACGGTTAGAAGCCGTTTGCAACAGAATTGCAACAGTTCCTACCGTAACATTAGCCCACTTGCGTTGTAGTGTCTGACCAATCTCCATGGTTTCCCATTCAACACAAATTACAACTTAATTACTACCTATTTTAAATGGCTTGAGGTACACTTTAGCGAAGATTATTATGGTGTCTATGTTAATATGAGATTAAATTCATTGTTTTAAAGTTATAATAATGTTTTAGTAGTATTACAGTGTCTATGTTACAATGAGATTAAATTCATTAAAGTTATATAATGTTTTAGTAGCATACACAACGTTCATCGCTCATCGCTTTTAAATGCTCTTAAATGCTTTGCGCCAAACACACCAACAATGTGGACAACTCATGAGTTAAAAATTCCCCACCGAGTATTTTGGTGGCATTAAGAACTATATAACGAAAAAGACATCCACATCAAATGCTCACTCAAAAATAGTTAACATTCAATAAGTTGTTATCATTCATCATATCACTTCCTTACATAATGCTATCAACTTTTCACTAAATCTGTTTCAAGATCTTAACTCGATCCGTTTAGTACTATATTTATTGTAGATTGATGGTAACATGATTTATTTTTTGCGAATATATGTATATATACTAGATTATCGCAAAAGTTTACTACATATCATTACCTGTTATTTGTAACTTAGGCTTGTGCATTTACGGAATTTTAATCAGAATTGGTATACCTAGTTACCCACACAAATTTTAGAAAAGAAATTTCACAAAAGCATGTGGCAAGAATGCGTCAATTAAATTTTATTATATTTTCTTTTTTCCTTTTTCACTTTACATATATTGAATTAACACACGAGTTTTTGAATCGTTTTTGTAAAATTTGTGAATGTAATATTTAATTTCTTGTTAGAAAAAGAGAAAATCGGTTACTTGAATGAGCCTTCAAAGTTAAATGCACACTTTATATTTTGGTGGTGTGTCCCTAGCCAAATTATTGGAACATATACGTCATCAGAAAACTTTTTCCAAGTGTAAGCTTAGGCTACCCACTAAGGGGTGTTTTAATTCGGTCGAGCATGCAAGGTGACCGATTTCGAAATCGGTCACAGCTTTAGTGGGAGATTCGGTCGAGCTTCATTCCGGCGAGCAAGTTTATGAATTCGGTTGCTGTGGCGACCGAATCTCTAAACACAAATTCGTCCTTTTTTTTTTTTTTTTTTACAATATGGGTCACGTTAGTGAGGAGAGAGGTGAAAATGGGTTGAAGAGAGAGAAAGCTGAGGTGACAGCTGGAATGATGATGCAAATTAGGTCACGTTAGTGCTTAGCCTTAAGGAGTGTATGATCCTAAAATAAGTAATCACCACTCAATTATTTGTTTTGACATCTAGCTATATTTACACATGATAATAATCAATAGCATAAAGTAGACCGCGAACACATTATATAGGAACATATTCCCGAGGTAGTTTCTTTTCATAGTCTTCATACTCTCTCCTTCATAACATAGAATATAAGTGTAGATGTTGACACACACCTCACCGTGATATCAACATTCAACACATCATCACTACTCTCTTCAATTTTTCAAACACGATATTCATCACTCCGCTCATCTCCAAAAAATACCTCGCTTTATACAAACAAACTTCACAAAATATCTCACACACACTTATAATAATAATAATAATAATAATAATAATAATAATAATAATGAGGGTGGTCACTTCCCTCCTTTTTTGCTTGGTTACGCATGAGGTGGAGGGAGTTCTAGAGGGGGTGGCGCGTGAGGTGGAGTGGTGAGGGTGATGCCTCACCCTCCATTGTATCTAGTCTAAGACCATCTTCACTCATTAACCGTCATTAGAGCATAAAATTTATAAAAGTTTATAAACAAGATAGATGGGCAAGTTCATGTGTATAAAATATGATGAGAGGAATAAATAGAGACGCACTCATAGCAGTTCACATAAATTTGAGGGATAATTATTTCAAAACGTACAATACTTGTCAAAAAAATCACTTTTGAGTATCGTACTTTTGTTTTTCATTATTGTGGTACTAAACTTTCATTTTTGGCCTCTTTTACGCACTTTTGGACATTTTTATGACATTTTCGCCCCTGGATTTCCAAAATTTTGAGGGGCAAAAACGTCCAAAAATGCGTAAAAGAGGCCAAAAATGAAAGTTTAGTACCACAATAATGAAAAACAAAAATACGATACTCAAAAGTGATTTTTTTGACAAGTATGGTACGTTTTAAAAGAATTTCCCCTAAATTTGAAGATAATATATAACGATAATGAAATGTACGTTAGTGTTGTTATGAAGTTTATAGCATTGAAGATGATAGTTTATATGAACTATAGTTTATATTGACTTGACAAAGTCCACAACTATCGTAAATTTAAGTAAAGCTTATGAAACTCAATGATCATAAAATTGTGACAACCTTAAAAAGCATGCATGGATGGAGGTGCTAAAGTAACCCCGTGTAGTGTAAGGTTGAGTTTGATTCCCAATAACCTAATTCTTGATACCAACTTATATGTTCCAATTACATCGAATTGGCATACAACGCCCTTCGTCCTTTCCATGAGGACAAAACACTTATTTGGTTCGTTCCAAAAATATAGTAACGCTTTAACGTATAATTTATCTAGTTTATTAGCATTCCCGTTTTTGTACTTGAATAAAGAAAACGACAAAAACATTGCCGACACTCATATTTTCGTATCGTTCGAAGATCATCGAGTTATAATTACAAAGAGATAGGATATTCGATTCAGATCGTTGACAATTTCATTTTCACTACATCATATTGTAGATTTTCGAAAGGAAAAAAAAAACAAGAGTAAATTCATAGGAAACAACTACGTGTGAGTTATGACCCGGCCAAAGTTTTAGTAACTTACATGGGAGTATTATATGGTGCAACTCGTTAGCATCTTTGTAATTTGTAGGCTTGATTGGATGATCCTATGTAAATAGACATCTAGTCAAGCACGACTCTTTCCTATACATTCTTAAAAGAACACATGCAATGCACAATGGAATCTTAGTACTTAGGAATCACCGAAAGGTAACTTTTAAATGTGCAGTGCATCACTAAGTCATATAATTCCAATCCAATGTCCTATAAAACTGCGTATATATTTATTTAAGACATGAAACATATTTGGAATAACTTGTGGTATACAGTATGAATTTTAAATTTGAAGCTTATTATCATGAGTTGCATTTGTAATATAATGGACTCATGGGTGCAAGATTGGTTATTGAATGAAATGTGTTTCTTTTTCAACTTTAGAGAAATACAATATATGAATGACAAATGTCAAATTTAATAATATTAACTTGAAAGATTCAGTTAAAACGAATGTTGAAGTAGGGGGTGTTTCCTATGGCATCTCTTTGGGAATTTCTTGGTTCTCTCTAAACTACACCCTATTTTCAAGGAGGTTTCTTGCTTCTTAGATTCATGAAATGTTGGTTATGTTATTTGTTTATGATGTTATTTATTCTTTATGTTACATCAAGTATATAAACAACCTATCGCATCTTTGTTCTTTCAAGTCACATAAAACTATAAAAGAACTATGAAACAATAATGTGACATTTTTTACAAAATTCTCAAACTTGCAAGATTCTGAACACATCTACGTTTCTCAAAATGCCAATACTAAACTTAAAAAACAAAGATATCATATCGTGTTTAATGGCTTTTCGTATGAAACTAGACATGAGCTAGATAGAATTTCAAAATATCGAGTACTATTTTCGCTATAGAGTAACTCGTTACTATACAGGTATAGTATTCAAATCAAAATTCCTATAATATACCAAACATGCACGTATTAATCATATTCATAAACCCTTTAATTTAATCTAAAATTAGTCCATTTTATCGTAAAATGATGTGTATTTAACCCTTTAATTTACATTTGCTATTATAAATTTTGTGTATTGGTGAGGATAAGATGGAGTGAGCAAAGGCGTGCAGCCAGCAAGTGTGAGTCTCTATAAGATTGCTAAGAATCACATTTTTTTAATGTTCATACAAAGAGCACTACTTTCATTAGTTTACTCAACTGCATACTTCACGGATAATGACAAATCTCTATCTTAGAAAATTTCCCTTTTGCCTTCTATTTGTGGCTATCCGTAGATCAAAAAGTAATGAAACTAAAATTGCTCAGATTCTTAGATACGAACACTGCATTTGAAGTGAATAATTAATACACATGTGCTTCTAAGTTCTTGCAAATGAATCGTAAAGTTATATCCACAATAATCACATAGATAGTAATTTTTCATGTACCTGTCTTTTATGTCATTATATATCTTTTAGTTAGAATTATAACTAACTTGGTAAAAAAAACAAGTACATCTCACGTTTTCAACTAAAAGTTATATATAGCTACTTGCTACGTTCAACAAACTTTGTCAAACATACTATGTGCATGCATACTAAAACTCGTAGTTGTTGTAGACTTGTAGATGTGAGACTTTATTTGGACCTTTAGAAAAGACTTGTGGTGTGTGTGTTTAACGCCAAGTTTAACGCAGGGCAACCCCTTTACCTAAAAAAAAATTGGAAAAGTAAAAGTATAGTATAAAACTTTAGCTGGCAACTAAATTTATTTATTTTATTTTATTTTTGTTAACCTAAATGTATTTTTTGTTCCTTATGTTTCTACAAGTATTTTGGTTATCTGGAAATATGTAGAATAGAATAATCCAAAATTATTGATGGCTCCTAAAATTAATCCATTATCTCTTGTAGGGATGCAACTTTATCAAGAGGATGTACTTCCCTATATTCTTTTCAACTTTTAGAATAAAAACCTCTTGGTTTTATCTGCACTTAATTATGCATATAAAACCTCCACTAGCTAGGTTTCTTGTTATCTCAAGCACTCTAAAGTCTAAAGTCTAAACTCAAAAAATTAACATACTACCTTCCATAATTGCTCCCACTTTTGTCTACTACTTGTAATCTTTTCACACTTCCATGAGGGTGTCTAAGAAGATTAGTAGCTCTTGCCATGAACAAGAAGTTGGTGAGCTAAGAAGAGGACCATGGACACTTGATGAAGACAATCTTCTAATTCAATACATCACTTGTCATGGAGAAGGGCGTTGGAACTCCCTAGCAAAATCTTCAGGTAACCGAGAGAAAAACTTGTTGAAAAATTAAAGATAACTAAATTGTGCATTATATCATGTTTGAGCTATTTTACGATATTAAACTCTTCTTTTTTTCAGGATTAAAGAGGACGGGGAAAAGTTGTCGGTTAAGATGGTTGAATTATCTAAAGCCAGACGTTAAACATGGAAATCTTTCGCCTCAAGAACAACTGTTGATCCTTGAACTACATTCCAAGTGGGGCAATAGGTGAGCCTATTACTATTTATACTTCTAATATATTAATATCAGCATGATTGCTATATTAAATTTTACATCTTCTAAAATTTATCTATCTATTATGTTCAAGGTGGTCAAAAATTGCACAGCAATTGCCAGGAAGAACTGATAACGAGATCAAGAACTATTGGAGAACAAAGGTACAAAAGCAAGCTCGCTATCTTAAGATCGACTCTAATAGCAAGAAATTTGTCAAAGCACTTAAAAAGTTTTGGCTACCAAGGCTGCTAGAAAAAGTGGAGCAAAGTTCACCATCATCATCCTCTACTTCTACCACAACTATGGATGCTTATCAAAACAACTTGAGCCATCAAGCACTAAGCAACGAAACGCTAATGGAGAACACGTATTCAAGCTCAAGCATTTGTTCTTTAAATTCCACAAAAATCGTGCTACCGTACTTGCCTGAAAGTTCAATTCCAAGCAATGGTTACTTTGTGGATAACAATAACTTTGATGTTATGAGTTTCAACCACTTAAACATGCAAGAATCGCTATCTAGTGATATGTCAGCCTTAGACTTTCAACTGGCCGAAGTCGATTGGATGAACAATGAGATAGTAGATGACACTTTTTGGAACATGGATGAGTTGTGGCAGTTCAGGAAGTGAAGTAATACATATATATTTTATAAATTAACAAAAGGGTAAAAACTCCATGTTTTTCAAGTATATTATGTAATAGTATAAGAAAATGGTATCAAATACAATTATTAGGAGTTTCTAGGTGTTCTAGCTACTGATATTTTGGTTGAAGTGTTGACATGTAGGTGAAGGGGACCTTATTAGAATGAAGTACCCCCAAGTGTCAAGTCTTATGAGGATATATGAGTAGGGTAAAGAAATAAGTCTATTATATATGTCCTCCAAAAACTTTAATATATGTTGCAAATTACTTATAATACCCGCGCACGCGCGGGTTTTTTTTTTAAAATTTTTTGAATCATATATTTTTATTTATTAAAAAACAAATAATTTAATCTTTATTTTATTTGATTTATGATGTTTAATTATAGTTTTTTATTATTAAAGATAATTATTTAAAAATTTTAATCCTATTGTTAATTGCATCTTATCTATATTTTTTGTATTTATCTTCTACTTGTGTTATGGATAAATATAAAATATTATCTAATAAGAAAATAATCTTTTTTTCTAAATAATATTATTACTAAATAAGGTATGGTTTAGTTTTTTTGAAATGGAAAAGTCCCCACTTGGGGTTTTGTTTTATTATATAAAAGATTACTACGTATATTACTAGTGTACATGGAATCATTTTACTCTTTACCTTTATATTGATGATCGTGTAATGATATGACATTATATTGAAAGTTACATTAAACGTCCTTTAACTTTCTACATCTAGTTTACCCTTTCACTGTAAACGAACTTGGTTTTGCTATTGTATCTCGTACGTGTAATATAGTTTAAATGCTTTTTGGAGTAATATATTTACCGGGTCATTGACCTTTTACCCAAAAAAATAGTTTAAATGTTCAATATAAATCTTGCATTTGTATATCAGCCTTGGTGTACAAAAGATGAAAGGAACCAACTATTTTCATTAGGTTAAACAACTTGTCGATGCATGGGAAGTAGATTATTAATGCACAACAAACTGAAATGTATTTCCTTGACAAGGATCATTCCAATATGATGAACGACAGCCATTCTAAATTTCTAATCTAAATATCAACATAATAAACCAAAAATTAAACTCTCTTAATCGATTTTATCTCCTGTTAACATTGTTGTATTTGTTAAGCAAATGACATAGCCGAAACAACTAACTAGTAATTCATCATTTATGTCTTCAAAAAAATAATAATAATAAAAAAATAAAAAAAATAATAATAAACAATTTCTAGATACTCTTGATAGAAGACCATTGGGTAACCATGGTTTTCAGACCTCATATCGACTAATCTAAATGGTTTAAGCCAACCGCTAGACACACACAAACTAGGTGATGCTCTCCCCTATTTGATAAAGTTGACGTGGCACGTCAGGGTTTGCACCAAGTGAGGGAATGTTAAGCATAGAACACAAATAAAAAGAACGTGTGCTTTTTCATAAACTTGAAAGGCCATATAAGTTACAAGATCAAGACTACAAATCAACGCGATATGATTACTTTGGAATTACACGCGGAAAGATTCATAGAGATGATAATCTTTTTGAACAAAAAATAAATTAAAATCAATCATAATTGATGAGATAGGTTAGAGTGAAAAAGATGAAGATGATGATGATGGTGTTGACAGTGACTAAGTGGAAGTTTAAGTAATATTTCAAGACACACTCAAAAATGATTGATACACAAGGACCACTCCTGCCGATAATATCTCTTGCCTCATGTTATGCTGAGTACTAGGTACATGTATTATATCACTTTATTTTGTTCCTAGGGGTCTACCATGTGTTAGTGACGTATTGCAAATATCTACTAAAATATATGATAAAGATTTCACTTAAAACACTCTTCAATCATCTTGAGTTGATCCAGATCAAGATTACTGAATACAAATTCCCAGTCCATTTTCTTTCACAACATTATCTATATCTATACTAATATACTATGCTAAGAATGGCCATAACAGTACAAAATCAAAGTAAATAAAACAGAACCAAATTGAAAGTAAAATAAAAGCTATTTTCTATTGGTTCCTAGTAAGTTGGCGTGATGGCGTGCAAGTGCAACTGTGCAAAATCAAAAGAGAACCAAATTGAAATATATTGAAACTAGGAGCTTATGTACATACACTATAGTTTCAATAACGGAGCTCAAACTTTGGGCTAGTAATTCGAACCTAGCTCAAAATCTGCGTACGGTGGCATTTAACTGAACTAAAAGAAAGTTTTAGTACGCCAGCTCAGATTCAGCATGTTGTGGTTCTGGTTCAGTTTTACTATTTAGTTCCAAGTTCGTGTTGGTGGATACCAGACTTAGAAATCCTCGTTACAAGCCAATAACAATATCACACTCGAGCAACCCAACTGACAAGACAGCAATCAATTGCTAAAGATATTAAAAGATATCAGAAAATTCTTGTGTTGATATCCTTCCCACGATATAAGATCTTAGAATCAAGCATGTCACCTTCAGACCGTTTGTTTCTTTTCGAGTGAAAGTGAGAAATGGGAAATTTCAAGATTTAAAAGTCAAGTATGATTAATTACACCCTCTCAAGTTCCTATCCAATCATCCCCTCACTTCACGCCATATCACTTTTAGAAGCAAATATACGTGTAGCGACTAAACTCTATTCCAAACATCAATTTTAGTATACTACAAAAACTAGGATCAATTCATATCAAATTCGGTCTTTTCTAACAAAATGACCTTTCCAAGAGTGTTCTTTCACCTATTTATGATTTGACTGACAGTGATAGTGGCTGCTACCCTGTGGTTCAGAGAATACACACTAAAATCCATAAAATATAAACATCACTCAGTATTAGAATGCATCTATGTATGAATGCATGTGATGTAGACAAGTTGAGTCAGACGTTTTTAACTTAAAGATGGTTGCATTTCCTTGTATTTTTACCCTATTCGTGATCAGTATATGAAGTAAAATATCACAGACCATGTATATGGTTGAACTATGTTGATGTTCCTCTTATAACTTCTGCCAAATTCACCTACTTCTAGGCGTTAATTTTCATAAATTTCCTGTAATTTAGTGATTGTTTTAAATATGAGCTTCTCTGGTGTTGATTCCTTGTCAGCCACAAAATAGCCAGTGCCACAAATTGAGAGATTAAGAAAGTATACTCCTGAAAAAACCCCCTTCATAACATGTGTTTCACTTAAGAGAAACTGAATTAATAATGTTTCTAAATGTCGATACATTGAAAAAAACGTCAAAGTATGGATGTTTGACTTGCCATTGGTTTCGATTTATCTCAACAACAATCTTTTTGTCTCAAACCACCACTTCAGTACACTTGATAGGAAATGTATATCTGCATTAGACATGATTAGCCTTACAGATACTACTTTGGTGAATTTTGAACTTTCAACCCATTTGACTATTCTCCCTTAAGTCAAGTTTTTTGTTAGACCGGTTTGATATATATACACAGACCCGTTGATGACTTTTTTGCATTCGTGTATTCATTTTACAGTGAGAAACAAATGAAGTATAACTACTTTGCATTATTCGGGTATCAGGGTAACAATAGTTATAGATAACAAATTAGTCAAGACAATCTCATCCTTAGCCTGGAAAGCAATATCAGTGAGCAAAAGGTTATCGGAAAGTCTACTATAAGGGCCATGTAAATAATACTAGTCATAGTGCAGTGACCAAAAAAACTATTTTTACTGTGTATTCTAATCAGTTTTGACACTTAGATGTAGTAAGTTTGACTGGGGAGTAGGTCTCTTAGTCTGCGTTGGATGATAAGTTCCTTGTAGGATACGTATGTTTCAATAGCATTTTGTATGGGTGGTTGTTTTTTGATCTTTATTTTACAATAAGAGAGTATATTTTTTTCTTATCGAATAAAAACATTAACACCGAGAATCAACATTTTTCTGTTGGAATTTATTAATCATAACACTTATAAAATAAACAAGTAAACATCAAAGCATGCAGCGAAAGTAAAGATCATAATACATGTAATTAATTAACCAAATGTAAAAGGATATGCATACATTGGTGATTTCTAGCAAAACAAGAAATCAATGAATCAAGAACAAGAACCCTAAACCCAAAAGTTAGGGTTTACAATAATCAACTATACCCTAGTCGATTCCCAGTAATTCACAAACAATAACATGTTTGTCCTTCGTTCTTGTACACACGTATTACAAGCGTTTCAATGAGAAAAGCTAGGTTCTTGATCACAAAGAATCCAAACACTATGTTTAGAAGATCGCGTAGGAACCCTATAAGGGTGTAGTTGATCAACTAAACAAGAATAGTTTGAGCTTAGAAATCTAGTAGGAACCCTAGAAGGGTGTAGTTCGATTTCTAGGCTCAAGAGGTGAGAAGAAGAAGAATGTGATTGCAAGTGAATCAAGGTATGAATGAATGAATACAAGGGGTCTTGTATTTATACAATTCACAATCTTGGAGCACAAGACACAAACCCTAAGCCCTTTAGGGTTGGGTTTCGGCCGATCCATAGCCCATGGGTCCAAACCGGATCCATCTTGGCTACTATTTACAAGTTAGCCCTTCTTCTTTCACCTAACGTCCATTAGTCAATTTTTCGTTAATTACTAACAACCGTTACGTGTTTTATTTGTGAAATTAATAATTATTCATACTTTATATAATAATTATTAATCATTGAAACTTATACGTAATGTGTGCAATCCCGAAGTCTCGTGTTCGAATCCGGACATACTACATTAATTTTATCCGTAAAAACTAACAGCTCCCACTCGGATATACATTAATGTAGTAATGACATTGGTTAGTCTAGCATAACACCCCAATGTCCCCAGAACGACCATGACTGTGGTTTCCTGGAAAAAACCCTTTGATGAATCATCATCATACTTATCCTTTTGTTTCTAATACTACGTTAATATGGAAATAGATCTAAGTCATTCCATAATTAACTATTCTGTTTCTCGTTATTTATGATTGAGCAAGATTACCAAATCATCTGAACGTATTCCAGATAGATCTTGGGCGTGCGCACGCAAACATCTTGTCAACCCTACGAGGGGTCCAGCAGTATTAAACTTCAAAACGAATTTGAAGGAACAAATTCTTTCTTGACTACAAGACTAACCCATGAACTTTGCATCATTTTTGAAAATAGCCCTTATAACCACCAGTTACGAATAGCGTTAGACTATCTTACAGAAAATGAGCTACATCCATAACAGTTATCTGGTATCTCAAGTCTAAGGATAAATATTCATGATTTACTTTAATATCAAAGATCAATAAAGTACAATCATGTGGTTGGGATCTGTCCTATATTCAATTTATTCTTCTTATTGAATATCATGTGAATTTGACATGTCCCACGCATCAATATACTTAAGTATATTCTAGCAAAACTCAGATTTGTCTTAATTAAATGATATTCCTATATCATTGATTGACAACAGACTATTTAGAATAACATAAGTTATTCATGGATTAAACATGCAAATATAGGACACAATTTATTATTAATGAAAACAAACGTACAAAGTACTTTAATTCATTATAAATAAAAAATTGCTTAATATCCTTTATCCAAATACTAAATAGATCAATGCATGATAATTCTAGTTAATGAACTTTGTCTCAAGTAATAACTTGTTGACAACTATGCCTCAAGTACTGACAATCATACTTGTTGACAAGGCATTTATTTCAACTAACTTTGATCTATCATAATTTTGAGAATACTTATTTCATGAATTCAATTAGTAAATTCTTGTATGTGTATATCCAACTATCTTGATATTGCCACACAATATTTCATAAATGATGTGATATCCTCAACCATCAATTTATGACAATCAAACTTTCAAACGTTTTAAAGTTTAAAGTATTCTAATTCTTTAATGTATAATGCAACTATGCTCTTAGGTGAGCACAACTAGTTCACATGGCTATAAGGATAAAATCCTTCCATAACTAGTTACGTTATTGAGTGTCATCTCAATTAAACCAGCATCATTGTTTACAAACTACAATATGCTCTTTAAAATCCCCGTAAACTTAATATCCGTTGCGTAATTTTGATGCCTACCAATCTTTCAAGATTTATTGTCGGCTATAACAATTACGCAACAATTTGCCATATTGTTTATACTTAGAATTTAGGAGCAATTCCAGGTGAGGATCATTATTCTAAGTCCAAACATATTTCATTAGAATATCTATTACACAAATTATTTAATAACTTTTAATTGGATATCGAATATTGTCGAATCATTTAGCATTTAAGCATGATACAACAATAACATGATGCACATGAAAATCCTTCAGTCAAACTTAGATTTCATTCATGTTCTATGTTATATATATCCATTTAGTCTTTCAAAATAATATATCATATTCCATTAGATTTATTTACTGCACATGTTTATTAAATAATAAACTTTAGTTCCAATGTCATATGTTTTATTTTCTAAATCTTTAAAGTAAAGTTTCATTCCAAACTAAGTCTTAACATTGTACTTATATGGAATGTAACTTCTTATATGTTATACAACATATATGATTTAGTAAAACAAACATAATACTCCCACTAGCTTTCAGGAATCCTTAGAAATTATCTTATTTTAATTATAAATCAAAACATGGATTTGATAATTAAACATAAGAGTAATCTCCTAGATGCACGCATTTATCCATTCATGGATTATTGCACTTTGTATACTTCCAAAGATTTATTTGAATTCATAAACTCCTTTTGATTACTTATCGTCCTCGCTCAAGTAATTATTCAAGAAAGAGTTTTTGATATTCATTGTCAAATTTCATATTCATATAAATATGACAATTACCATCTTTATATCTTTAATGTGCTTAGGAAAGAGTATTCAATCATAGTTAATTACTTAAATATGATTAATAATCTTGTCTTAAGACATATATTAAAATATGTATACAATTTTGTCCATATGATTTCTAACAAAGATTTAAACCACTAGGGTTACAATATCTTTGAATAAACTCATCATCATTCTCTAACTATTAAGAATTAAGATAAACCAAATTTTCAAAATTTTGAATATCTTTATGAACAGCATCTATAACATTCATAGTATGAGTAATTTACCTAATTCAATATTTGGTAATACTACATCATATAGTCCTCAGCATATTAATCAAATATCTGAGATATCCAAGTGGATCTATGAATGATAATTCCATCATCTTGAGGTTTATCATTTACATGTTTAGCCTCATCATGATTTTCACTAGTATATTTAAGAAGATTATGTATATTGTAATTTTATCTTTTCAAGATAAAAAAAACTCCCACTTGCCTTTAGTAATATATAGACTATCTATAAATACTTAGCAATTAAAGCAACAATCCAATTTTCTCTTTTGGGACATTACAAATATACCTTGACAGTTCCTGACATTCTTTTGTTAATAACCTTCACATAAGTAGCTTAACAAATTCAGAACTCCAATTTAATACTTAATGTGATTCATCACATTTCATAATTCAATAACGTCTTATTAATCTTCTAGGAGACTAATTGAGTATATTCAATCTATACTCAATTTCTAACCTTGATAACTTTTGGAAGAAAAGAAGTTATAGTTATCTTTAATCAACCAATACCATTAGAGTTTGATTCTCCACTTGTGGTATTAGAACTCATATTGTCAGACAATCTATCAATATGTAAGATAACCATATACCTATTAGCTTGTCTATTTACCGACTAAATCAACTTAATGGAATTTCCAAGCCTCTTGCATGCTTTATAACCCAAGTACTTATTAACCAAGTCACTTCATGTTCATGTCTTAGAAAGAAGACATAAACTTTTATAATCCCACTATACGTTATTAATCATTGATCAACTCAATGACTTCTTGTATATGTCTTAATTAAAAGACCATGACAAGTTAACGTCTTACTTTATTATAAGTCTTGTAAAACTTAAAAGACTTCATGTTTATAACTATACAATAAAGTATAAACATGTATAATTAAAGTAATCATGAACACCATCATTTGGTTTCAATAATATTTTCAAGTTAACTCACTACTTCATTTATTTATGTCATTCTAAGAATACATAATTATTGAAGTAGTATTATATTACTTCATGCATTTATGTCATTCCAATAATACATAAATATTATATTTGAAGTTGTCTTGTTATCATATTGACACATGTTCTAATAGATGTCTAATTTAGAAACAGTAAATTATCCATGTAGGTCTCACGCATACATGGAAATTCACCTTGTCATTAAAATTTAGCATGCGTCTCACGTTTACTAAATTTCAACACCAAGTGTTTCTTAGATTAGATGTGTATTAATCATATCAGAACTATAGTCTCTTACTTTGCAGTTAAGAAAATCCTTTAAATCATATTCTTATGTGTTGTACTTTGCACACACTCAAGATTTCTCCCACTTGTGCACAGAACAACACCATGTATCATATAAACAACACGCACGCGCTTGTTAATGTGAATAATATGATTGTGTCAATTATATAATTAGTAGATATAGAGTTACTCAATCAATCAAGAAACGCACATGACTATCCTTGAAAATATTAGTGTCTATATTTGGAAAGTAATTATCTTGATACATTCAAAAGATACTCTGAGTTATAATCAAGACAATAAGTCTTGTAACTCCCACTGAATTAGAGAACATTACAATAATCCCTTATTCAATAATAAGAACACAATGCTCCCACTGAATTTGACAACATTGTAAATGTTGTATTATCAGTGAAAGGAAATAGTGTACTTGTTACTTTCCTACATCTTTTGAGAAAACCCATTCGCAACAATTATATAGGTTCTAAAAGAATGTATTCTACTACGTAAATGTCATTCATCACATTCCAAACTATTAACTTGAAAAATTGGGCATGCAATTTCTTCCTGTATAGATCTACCATTCCAACAATTGTAGTATCTTTAAATGGTCAAATCAAAACAACTAGATAAAATAATCTAATTCGTCTTTTACCATTTTGCAGTAATCAGTCTAGCTTATAATTGAATAACTCATAAAGTGCAAATAATCATAACTATTAAAGTTTTCTATGAGTTATGTATTTAGAATTTAGACCATTCTAATCATCCTATTATTCCTTTCTCATTCATGAAAATGAATAGGATTAAGTCTCACACTTCTCTTATGAAAAGAAGACTATGTTTATTCTTTTCGTAAAGTTGACTCTAACAAAAAAACTCATGTGGGTGTAGATCAATTTACTTGTGAAAAGAATAACTTCCGTTTACGGTTCAATGTTGCATTAATACATATAAAAGAATTTACAAAATTCAATTTTAGTATTATCGATAATCAATATTTTCAAGAAAACAGAATACCCATGGATATATTCATATAACCAACATAGTTTCTTAAAAATCTAGGATCCAACTTTTCATAATTTCACTACGTCAGTTGAACTGCTAGTAATGAAAGTACAAAAGATGGTAATCTGTCGAACAATAATTGGCAAACAATTTTCCAATTCCTAGATCATTATGGGATTCACATCAAATTGATTTATCAATTTGTAATGTAAGCATGTTTCATCCCATCTCATGCCTTAAGTTCTAGGCCTCACGCATCAACTTAATTAAGTCGTCTAACTTAGAAACTACAAATTCTCCATGTATGGTCTCACGCACACTCGGAAATTTACCTTGTCATTAATATTTGGCCTAGGTCTCACACATACCAAATAATTAATTCCAGTGTTCCTTATAGTTAGATGGCATGTAACTTAAATTTTAAGGGTATTATATTTTTGATGTGTGTAATCAAAACATATGTACAAAGATGTCATGCATTCATCTTTGTATCATCGGTTTCATGAACAAAACTTTTTCATATTCGTTTCTTTACATGAGCATATATAAATCAACAAAGTTTTAATTGAGGCGTTGAGCAAATTACAACATTGCCTTAAGATGCTTCGTACTAATAACGGCTTACTTAGTAAGTTCAATTTGACGCACAGGCGAGCGTAGAGACAGAATGAAGTCTCTCTAAGGCCACAATTTAATGCGAAGCCAAACTTATACCCGCTTTATAGTTTGTCAAATTAAGTCCGCTTTTCAGACCATTTTAGTACAGTTGCATCAATCAATTAAAAGTTCATGATTTTTAAAGCTCAAAACATGATTTCACCATTATTAAGTCTGGTTTATAATTTTATTGTGAAATTACCCTTTTGCTTACAATCATGTCACAAATATTTATAAACAAATAGCAATTAAATAAAATTAAACAACTTAATAATGAACATGCTAAATAAATCATTTTACATGTATATATTATCTAAGACTCCCATTGGTTTTCGATCGATGTACCAATGGACCACATACACCATAAATGATTGCGTAAGTCCTACGATAATTAATATAGAATAACACACATAATTGATTCATGTAAAACGATTTATGGGGTCTTCCCCCATTTTAGGTTTTCCCTAATTACTTAATTAATTAAATTTTAGTAATTAAACAAGTCTTGACAATTTTATTACTAAAACCTTAATTAATTAGTACAAATCGCATAATATAGCATGAAATCTCAATTAGCACGTAACAATTACTACAAAATTATCATAATCCATGACAAAACATGCATGTTTTCATCATGGATTCCCACATATCACTTATTATAAACATAATCAAGTCAAAAGGATCGCATATCAATTAATGACATATAACACATATTCATTAATAACCACATAAAAAATTATTGCATGCAACCTAGGGTTTCTACAATTTTAACAAAACCTATATTTTTTTTCCGGATGAACAGTACTTTTCGATGAACAGTACCAAAAAAATTAGGGTTTTAAAATCAAAAACCTAGAAACCTTAAAGCACGCAATAATCAATCAACGATTCAATTTTTATGTGTTTCGGTAATTAATTACACAATATTAACGGCTCATGATGCCACTGTTGGAATTTATTAATCATAACACTTATAAAATAAACAAGTAAACATCAAAGCATGCAGCGGAAGTAAAGATCATAATACATGTAATTAATTAACCAAATGTAAAAGGATATGCATACCTTGGTGATTTCTAGCAAAACAAGAAATCAATGAATCAAGAACAAGAACCCTAAACCCAAAAGTTAGGGTTTACAATAATCAACTATACCCTAGTCGATTCCCAGTAATTCACAAACAATAACATGTTTGTCCTTCGTTCTTGTACGCACGTATTACAAGCGTTTCAATGAGAAAAGCTAGGTTCTTGATCACAAACAATCCAAACACTATGTTTAGAAGATCGCGTAGGAACCCTATAAGGGTGTAGTTGATCAACTAAACAAGAATGGTTTGAGCTTAGAAATCTAGTAGGAACCCTAGAAGGGTGTAGTTCGATTTCTAGGCTCAAGAGGTGAGAAGAAGAAGAATGTGACTGCAAGTGAATCAAGGTATGAATGAATGAATACAAGGGGTCTTGTATTTATACAATTCACAATCTTGGAGCACAAGACACAAACCCTAAGCCCCTTAGGGTTGGGTTTCGGCCGATCCATAGCCCATGGGTCCAAACCGGATCCATCTTGGCTACTATTTACAAGTTAGCCCTTCTTCTTTCACCTAACGTCCATTAGTCAATTTTTCGTTAATTACTAACAACCGTTACGTGTTTTATTTGTGAAATTAATAATTATTCATAACTTTATATAATAATTATTAATCATTGAAACTTATACGTAATGTGTGCAATCCCGAAGTCTCGTGTTCGAATCCGGACATACTACATTGATTTTATCCGTAAAAACTAACATTTTCAACAAGCTGCAGGTGTGTGTTGATTAAAAGCTTATGTATGCATTGTTATTGGTTCACGCAGCAGTGTAATGAATACATCTGTGTCTATGTTTATTTGTTGTTTGTTTGATAATATTTTACCATTAATTGCATGTTCACTTTATGCCAATCATGATATATTTGAAAACACAGTAAGAATCATAATACAAAAGTTGTATTAGGTAGGCAAGCATTTATGGCTTAACAGCTTATTGGGTTCAAACAAGCTCTTTTTATGAAGCCATTGCGGAGAAGCGTATCTAAAAGAGCTTATTATATTCAACAAGGCTCAAGGTTAACGGTTTTTGGGTGTGCAAGGGTCAAGGTTTAATTCTTTGGGTCAAAAAGATGTTTCAGCTATGGTCAAGGTTCAAAGGTTTTTCGGTCGACAAGAGTTTCTGTATTTAGTGGTCCTACAATCATATGAGTATCTTCTTTGTCAATTGATGACGTATAGTCTTCATTCGGGTCACGAACCCGGCTTACGGATACTACTAACGCCAGAACCCATCACGGGTGGGCTGCGACAATAACGGTTTGGGCTTACGAGGCCCAAACCCAATGTTATTTATGGTTTTTGATAGGATATCTTCTATTTATGGGATATATATCGATTAACCGCCCTACGCGGGATACACCAAAGATTGGGGAACACGAAATCAACAAGTGTTTCTTGTGCATAAATAGAGGGCACCTCGACTCTCACAAAGGTACGATTTACAACCCTAACTCTTCAATACAACCCTAAAACTAATTAGTTACTCTCACGCCGGAGGATAATCGTGGGAGACAATCCCACGATAAGCCTAACGGTGTTTGTTTGCTTTCTTAGTGCGCAGGTCTCAAGCATTAAGATCTAATTGGTAGAGGAACAGGAACCCAAATAAGGAACGCCCAACTTTTGTATCAACAAGTGGCGCCATCCGTGGGACCCTACACTAAGAACTAGAATGACGAAACACAAAAACTCAGGTCAGCGGACTCCCCAGTTGGAAAAAACACGTGGTGACCCCACGAGGAAGAACCATCAAGACTCAACCTCTAAGCAGGCCTTTGGAACAACCAACGCGCCTGGTCACCAAGAATCGGGCCCAACCCTAATTCTCCCAACGGTAGAATTGCCCACAGGGATTACCCAGACCACCGCGGTGGTCTCAAGCAGTGAAGAACTTCAGCGCACTCTCTTCAGTACTCCCCATCAAACAGCACCCATTGTGGACAACACTGTGCCGCCAGGCGCGCCTAACCGGGATAGGGGACCTAATACGGAAGCAGATATCGTTGCGCTAGAGGAGGACACGCCTGACTTAACACTAAGTAATTTTGTATCTCAAAATTACGAAACTTTAACTAACCTCATGCAAGAGGAAGCAAGGAGAAGTGTTGAATCTATATAACCTTGATAGATCTTGTAGCTCTCGTTGATCGTTAGCAGTGTCTATGTAATCACAAACACTCTAATAGAGAATCTCCAAAGCTTGTACTCTAATGCGGAAAACAAATACAAGCATAAACAATAAATACTAAGAACGCTTAATCCTCTATGGATTATATATTGAAAACTTGTAAACTCGTTTTTTTTTTATCAAACATAAACTTGTGTTCCTTTTATAGACAAGGAACCCTAACCTAAACCGTTTCACAAGAAACGTATCTTCTATAAACTTTAAATAATATGCATTATCTTTTCCTAATATAACTCATGCATATCCTAACTACATTACATAATACGCGGTTTTACTCAGTCCGCAGAAACTAAACATGCTGAACTATGTCTTCAGCAGTAATACTTCATCAGCAGAATCTGGTCTTCAGCAGATTCCCTTCAGCAGTAACCATCAGTGGAATTCACACTTAGCAGAATTCCCAACAATCCTCCCCTAATCTTGAATTTGACCTGGGTTAAGTTCAAGATTTCTTGATAGATCTTTAAACACAGCACACTAGAGGATTGTCTTCAAACATCAGCAGCAAAGAATCAAAAAGAAAACATCTCTATGATGAATAAGCTGGAAACACATGATCTTTGCAGCAACATATGACAACTGATACATCAAAACAAATTAGTTTCATACTATTCTCATCACATCCAGATGTATGAACATCTGTGAGAGGTGAATCATTGAAAATAATGGATTTGATGTCTCTTTACCAATAGCCATTACTACTGGAGTAGCCAAATGTTTAAGTTTGAAAACTATGGTACACTGATAACCATATGATTTTTAGTAAATCATCAACTATAAACGGATTTGAGATGTCTTTACCTGTAGCCGTTTGCTCAGGACTAGCCAATTCTTAAAGGAGATATCCTTGGTGAATTGATAACCAATATGGATTTCCACAGCCTTTACCATAAGCCATATACTCATGGGCTAGTCAATTCTTAGGATATTCAGAGAATAAGATCCATGGTGAATTGATGACCATTTCAACTCTCAGCAATTAAGCATGGGTGAGTTGAGTACCCTATGATTTTTGGCAAACCATTACAGCCATAAACAGATTTGATTAGTCTTTACCAAAGCTGTACCCTTTGGACTAGCCAACTCTTTAATGGACACAAGTCACATCTGGTGAGTTGATAACCATCAACAGAGTTACTATACAACAAATCTGCAATTAGTTAGTACTTTTTTTTTTTAATCCTAAAGAAAAAAAAAATAAAACATAATATACAACAAGATATACCGGATCAAGTAGAAGACTTCTGTTGAAGAAGCTGAGACACTATCAATCCTACCAACTGCTCAGCATGTGTGAGATCATTAGCAACTGGATTAGGAGGAATCTCCAACTTCTTCCTCAATAATCTTTTCAGCAGCTTAGCAGACATTGGATACTGCTGATCAGAGAACATACACACTCTCATCCCACACTTAGTCTCCACCACATGAACACTAGGATAAGGATAGAACCTCCAGGTGTCAACCTTCCAAAGCTCAGATTCCTTCCAAATAGAATACCCTGTACCCTTTGAAGTATGAGAATCCATCAACACCTGCAGATCTCCCAAGAGGTACAACCCTGAACCTTGTGGCTTATGTTTTGAATAGTAATAGGACACAAAGGTGTAAAGAGTTTGTAGATCTGTTCTATCCACCAAGTGAAGAATATCTTTCAAGAAAATAAACTCCATTGAAGATCCATCCATCCTTGAGATTGTGTTCAACTGACCATCAGTGACCTTCCAATCTGTCAATACACTATAAGACACGTCTGGAAACACTGCAGTACGACCTTGCTTGATAAATGTAGCATTGTCAGCTTGAAGATCTACACGTTTGGATGTCCTTACCTTCTTAGCAGTTTTCTTCTTGGAAAGCCTCATAGATCTCCTCAAGTTCACATGTCTGGTGTGAGACATTCTTTTCTTTCTTCTACCAGGTACATAGATTCCCATAGAGATAGAAGGATCCACTGAAGTAGTAGCATCAGCAACACTGTCAGAAGCAACGGAAGTTGTAGCATCAGAAGGAACGGAGATACCTACATTATACAGCTTATCCATTGTTTCCCTAGCCTGCTTAGCCTTAGCAGCATCTTGTTCTGCCTTTCTTGTCAACATTTCTCTATAGTGGAAAAGAAAAGATCTTTTAGGAGCAGCAGATACATGAGAAGAAACAGCAACAGTACTGTCCTTCATAGGACTGGATGGAAGAGGATCAGAAGAAACGTCAGGAGGAACAATCACCAAAGAAACATCAGTGGAAACAGGTATTGCTGAGGATTGACTAGCCAAGCCCTCATCAGGAGAAATGAAAGACTTATCCTGTATGTCAATAGATGGTGAAGGTTCAGTAGATTGAACATCTATATGTATACCTTCAGTAGATTCAACCACACCCTCAGCAGTTTTGGATCTCTTTGCAGCAGGAGTATCCAGAACATCAGCAGTCCTCTTAATTGGTTTAATATGTCTCATTACCACATTGTAAAGCCTTACCAACTCTGAGTCAGACAAATTTCTAACTTGCTTCCTTGTCAACCCAGACTGATAAATGGATGTACTCTGCATGTAGACTACTTCCCTCATGTATTTCCTTTCTTCAGCTGCAGTCTTTGGTTTTTCTCTCTTCTCCTTTTGCTTTTGTGCTGCAATAGCTTTCCTCTTCTCAGCTGCAGCCTTTTTCTTTTGTTCTCCAAGTGCCACCATTTGAGCAGGAAAATTATCACTGTCAAAATCAACTCCTAGTATACTCTGAGCAAGGTTGGAATTTGATGCAGCTTGCATAGTATAGGTGTCCCACTGCTCATCAGTAAAATGAATGGATTGAGCATCCAATTCTCTTTGTCTTGCAGGAGGTAGATTTGAAGTGAACTGCTCTGACAGCTTCTCTTGAAGAGCTTTGCTTTTCATCATATCTGCATACTCTTTAAGCATTCTTGCTTGCTCACTGATATCAATAGCATTCATGGATCCAATATCAATCACTTCATCAGCTAGAGTAGCCTTGCCCTTGTCAGAAAGATTCTTAGTTGGAAGACTTGGAGATGGCTCAGTAGGTAGATCATCATGAGAAAGATCCACAAAAGATATATCCTCAGCAGATGCAGCAGGAGAAACAGGTGAAGTAGAATCTTTCTCAGCAGGAATAGCACCAGCAGAATCAGATTCCAAAACATGAGTTCTTCCAGCAACAAATACCACTGAAGGTCCTGCTGAAGATGTAGGAACTTGGGCAGCAGCAACTTTAGGTGTCTCAGCCAGATACAATCTTCTTCTCTTTCTGCTGAACTAAATAGTTGTCCTTTGTGAAGTTTCTTTAGGAGAAGAAGCAGTAACTTGATGAGCCACATTAGCTAGTACATCCAAAGGATCCAATTGTGATTCCTCTGGTTCTTCATCTGAATCAATCACAAAGCTTCTCTTTCTCTTCTCCCCAAGCTGTGCTTCCAAACCCTGAACTTTGAGTTTCAGACTTTCTATCTCAGCCCCCATTGATGATTTAGTATCATTGAGTTCCTTTCTCAAGTCAGCAACTTCCTTGTTAGTCCTGTTAAGAATTTCACAAACAGCTGTGAGAGTAATGGGGTCCTCAGCTCCACCAACAGATTGCTCAGTGGTATTGGGAGCTTCATTGGGCCTTTTAGGAGAAAGTGGCTCAAAGATAGGAAGTTCATCAAAAATATTTCTATCAGGACTTGGTGTGGACAGTCTAGTAATCTCTGGTTCATGAGGTAAAGGCATTTGAATACCAGAAGACTGTAAAGTCTCTCCAACCTCGGGAACTTGCTCATCAGGAACAATAGAGATAGGTGGTGATGGTGGTCTAGGTAAATTGGATGGTGATGGTTGGTGAGTAGATGCCTCAGCAGTATTGGAAGGACCCTTATCAGTGGCAACTAATGGAGTACCATTAGCAGCTAGACCAGCAAATAATGAAATACCACCATCAGCAGGTGGTGGAGAGGGTGGAGCTTCAGCAGCAAGACCCTCACCAGCTTCATTGTTACCTTGTGGCAACATTGCTGGTAAAAGAGGATGACAGGGTCCTACACTATTGGTTTTCATTGAGGCAAATACCTTCTTGGTAAGAGCATTAATAGGATTATGTGTTCTATCAACAGTTGTAATATTTAGTAATATTTGTAGAAACCTAGGGTACATTAAAAACTTATGTGTTTTTCTATCAATATTTTCCAGCAAATTCTCAAAAATAAATTTAGAAAAATTATAAGTTAACCCTTTAGAAAGACAAACAATACCACAACCCAATTGGGTAGAGAACTGATCCCATCCTCCTACTTTGTTGCTGATACACTGAAGTAGGGTGTGCACCAAGAACTTCCATACACAGCAGAATTGATTCTTGAGCCATTTGTCTGTTGCAGTCTCCTGATAGCCTGCAGCCCTTAGCCCTTCAAGAATCACTGTGACATTTGAATGAAAAACACCACCTTCATCATCTAATTGTAACCTCGTCCTTATCAAAGATTCTGTCACCACATACTCTGTTCCATCAATGGTTGCTACAATCTCTGTATTTGACCTTTTCCTTGCAGTTGTCCAAAATTATCGCACCAAAGATTCATAAATTACATTTGGACTGTGTGTCAGAGCAAAATGAATCTTTGAACGCTTCAAGAACTCAACCATAGGATCATATTCACCGTGTAACAATTCGTTGACCAAATCCACCGTGTAAATTAAATTTTAAAACTTCGAATCTTTACCCTTCAGTAGAATCCATGGTCAATCTGCTGATCATCTAAGTCAATCAGCAGAAACAATTAGTAAAATATCTTCTGTAAATATCGAGCGTTTACTATGCCACCCGTTACGCATTTATTACCCATTTCTTTGACTCTGCTTATAAAATCTACCCCAAATCTCAATCTAAATCATTCACTTTTTCCCAAATCAGGATTGAAACCCTAATTTTCCAATTAACCCTCAATCTCTAAGCAATACAATGGCATCCAAACCCGAAATCATAGATCTCACATCTTCATCATCATCATCATCATCTAGTGATGGCTGGAATGCATATTTTCCACCAATTCCTCACCATAAACCACATCCAGTTACCACTAACCAAGGAACCAAACGAAAGCTTGAAAGGGGGGAACCAAGTCACGCCCCCATTCCTGCTGACTCCAATTCCTCTGATGATTCAAACCCTTGGATAGGTTATCCTGCTTCAGATAGAGACCTAGTCTCTCCATTTCTCTTTACCTCGGATGATGAATCTTCCGAGGATGAATATGAAGATCCCTCGTTTCTTCCTCCTTCCACACCTGAGAGACCACAACCAAGGTCTAGGAAGACTAACCTTTCACTTCCAAAATCAAGAGAGGTGGTTCTTGGTCTTCCTGCTTCAGAAGGTAAGGGAGATAGCAAAAGAAAGTGAGATATGGAGCAGTGGTATACAAGTTCTTGAGCATCTTCATCATCGTTTTCATCAATCCATCTTTCCATTTTCATCTTCAGCTTCTTCATCGTACTGGACATACATATCAACCACTCTTGGCACTGATGATGGACTAGTTAGACATAGTGTAGTTGAATATGTAATAGAATAGGCTCTACTTTTGAACTTGTTTGTAAGCTGTAACTTTGTTCTTGAATGAATGAATCACTCTTGAGTTTATCATTTGTTGTACTTGTTTGCAGTTTACTTCAGTAGAAATGATGTATGACACATTTAATCCACTTCAGTAGTAACCAAGAGTAGCAAGTGTAACACCTTCAGCAGGAATAATGAGAAGCTCTTTTATCCTGTTTCAGCATTTACACTAACTTATTCAGCAGCAACAATCAGCAGCTCACAATTCATAGTTCAAGTAGCCAACTACACCCAACTACATTCTGCAAAATAGACATAAAGTAGCAAACCAAACATAAAAACTAACATGCTTTTACACACATTAGATGGTTAGTGTTAGAAATCTAAAAATTATACAATTTTACAACAACATTCAATCCTCCCCTGAGGCATATGCCTCCCCTGAGGCTTATGCCTCCCCTCAAACTGTGCATTTAAGGGTTAAGCATCCCAATGTGGACAACTAAGTGTTGAAACCTAGGTCCATCAAAGGCTTTTGTCAGTAAATCTGCCACATTTTTATCTGTGTGAATTTTAACCACATTGATCAAATGTTTTTCAAATGCATCTCTTATGAAGTGGTGTCTTATCTCAATATGCTTTGTTCTGTTGTGAAAAACTGGATTTTTAACAATGCAAATGGTACTTTGATTATCAATAAAGATTGTGGTGTTCATGAAATTAAACCCATAATCTAGCAACTGATTTTGTATCCAAAGTACCTGCCCACAACAATTGGCAGCAGCAACATACTCTGCTTCAGTAGATGATGTAGCCACAATGGTTTGCTTCTTGCATTGCCAAGAAATCAATCTTCTCCCCAGAAATTGGCAACCTCCAGTAGTTGACCTTCTATCCAGATTTGCACCAGCATAGTCACTATCACTATAAGCTTCCAACTTGAAAGGGGACTCTCTTGGGTACCAAAGACCTAGAAAAGGCTGGCCTTTAAGGTACTTGAAGATCTTTTTGACTGCATTCAAGTGAGAAGTAAGTGGAGTAACTTGATGCCTTGAACAAGCACTCACAGCAAATGTAATGTCAGGCCTAGAAGCTGTCAGATACATCAAAGAACCAATCATAGATCTGTATAGATGAACATTCACAGCTGGATCTGGTTCATTGTTGTTCTTTTGTTTAGGAGCTTCATAGGGAGTGGTGGCAGTTCTGACACTTTCCATACCAAACTTTGTTAAAATGTCTCTCACATATTTCTCCTGATGGATAAATATGCCATCTTGTTTCTGCTGAACCTGTAGACCCAAGAAGAAAGTAAGCTCCCCCATGGCACTCATCTGAAATTCACCCTTCATTAAGTCTTCAAATTCCCTGCACCAAGCTTCTTTGGTGGAGCCAAAGATAATGTCATCCACATAAACTTGCACAAGTATAATATCTCTTTAATCCTTCTTTAGAAAGAGTGTTTTGTCAATGGCACCTCTCCTGTAGCCATGCTTCAGTAGAAACTTGGAGAGCCTAGCATACCATGCCCTTGGTGCCTGATGTAGGCCATAAAGAGCTTTGACCACCTTATAAACATATTCAGGGTGATCTGGATCTTCAAAACCTTTGGGTTGAGTGACATAAACTTCTTATTCAATCTCACCATACAAGAATGCACCTTTGACATCCATCTGATATACAGTAAATCCTTTGAAAGATGCATAGGCCAAGAAAATTCTTATGGCCTCAACTCTAGCAACAGGTGCAAAAACTTCATCATAATCTATTCCCTCTTCTTGCATGAACCCCTGAGCCACCAATCTTGCTTTGTTTTTGACAACTATACCTCTTGCATCTCTTTTGTTCTTCAAGATCCATTTTGTCCCAACAGCATACTTCCCATCTGGTAAAGGAACCAATATCCAAACCTGCTGATGCTTGAATTGTTGCATTTCCTCTTGCATTGCCTCAAGCCAACTATTATCTGCAAGGGCTTGTGGAACACTGGTTGGTTCCATTTGAGAGAGAAAACAAGCAACCATACAATGTTGAAAGTCTATATGATTGTCTCTCTGCTGCTGGGATACATAGGACATAAAAGCAACTTCTCCATACTTTGTCTTCTTCACAGTGCTTCTAGTATGAACCGGATCTTTAGGATCACCTATTATATTCTCCATTGGATGATTAGTGTGAATCCTTTTTGTTGCATTGTGGTTGACATCAATGGTTTTGTCAAGATTGGTCACATGGGATTCATAGTCACTATCATAGGAAGAGGAAGTGAAGATGCCAGCTTTGGGTTGGTGATTACCAAGATCTGAAGGACTTGGAAATCGTGTATAAGGCTCACCAAAGTCTGTTGACACACGAGTAGAAATAGGAGTAGAAACTGAGTGAGCATCAGCAGTAAAGAGGTTATCAGTATAAACAGGAGTAATGTCAGCAGAACTGTCAACAGAATCCTGATTTCCACTGATTGCTTGTGCTGATTGTCTCAGAAGTGCTTCANCTGAAGGACTTGGAAATCGTGTATAAGGCTCACCAAAGTCTGTTGACACACGAGTAGAAATAGGAGTAGAAACTGAGTGAGCATCAGCAGTAAAGAGGTTATCAGTATAAACAGGAGTAATGTCAGCAGAACTGTCAACAGAATCCTGATTTCCACTGATTGCTTGTGCTGATTGTCTCAGAAGTGCTTCAGCATCATTTGTAATCTTTGCACCAAGTTTCTCAGCTTCTTGAGTAGCAGCATGTTCTTGTGTCATGAGCTTAGCAAGATCCTCTGCATAGTATGACTCATCTTCATCTTTCTCAGGAGTATCTTTTGCACTGTTTCCTACAAAATGGTTAGGAGGAATGGAAGGTACAACAATAGTTAGTTCATCAAATTCAGACTCATCCTCTGAGTCTTCATCCTGTCCACCTGCATTGTTAGATGGAGCATCTCTTGTATCTGCAGATTGATTAGCAACAAATCTAGTATACCCCAAAGAATCAGTTAAGTAATCCAGGTCAAAGTACCAAGCATGACCATGACCTTGTACATTAGGTTTGTCTTCTAGGTATCTTAGATTAAGAGTTTCCTCTATCCTTTTAGCATTCAAGTTATATACCCTATAAGCCTTACTATGAGCTGAATATCCCACAATGTATCCCTCATCAGCTTTGCCATCAAATTTCCCAAGTAGGTCACTGGTGTTCAAAATGGTCACATGACAACCAAAAGGTCTTAGGTAATGAACAGAAGGAACTTTCCCTGTTAGAAGTTCATAAGGTGTTTTTGTGTGAGGTCTGGTGATAGATACCCTGTTTAGAACATAGCAAGCAGTGCTTACTGCTTCAGTCCAAAACATTATGGGTAACTTAGAGTCTGCAAGCATGGATCTTGCTGCCTCTATTAAGGTTCTATTCTTCTTCTCAGCAACCCCATTTTGTTTTGGGGTCCTGGGATTGCTATAGTCCCTTTTTATCCCCTTAGAATTACAAAAATCTATTAACACCACATTTTTGAACTCAGTTCCATTATCACACCTTATACCTTTAACCTTTTTATTAAGCTGGTTTTCAACTAGGGTAATAAAATCTTTTAAAATTGGAGATGTTTCATCTTTAGTTTTCAAAAAGAATACCCAGCAAAACCTGCTATAATCATCAGTGATTACTAAACAGAAATACTTATGATCAATACTTCTCACTTGAGTTGGACCAAAGAGGTCCATATGTAGCAACTGAAGTGGATCTGTGATATTGCTCACTGCTGTAATGGCTTTGTAAGAGGCTCTGTGTTGTTTTCCTTTGTTGCAGGCAACACAATTGTGTTCATTGGTGAAGACCTTGGAAGGAAGCCCTTGAACAAGACCAAGTTTAGACAGCTTGTTGATGGTCTTGAAGTTCACATGAGCCATCCTTCTATGCCATTTGGTAGATTCATCCAAGGAAGCTTTAGCCACCAAACATGTTAGATCACTGTCAGGTTGTACCTCATTTAAGTTGAATGTGTACAAATTATTGCTTCTGGGAACCCTCAGCAGAATTGGTGTATCTGCTGGAAGTTGGAAGTCTTTGTTGAGTACCAGACATTCATCTTCTGAGAAGAAAACTTTGTTCTTTTTATCACAAATTTGTGACACTGAGAACAAATTGAAGTGCTGCAGTTCCTTCACATAAAGTACATTTTCAAAATCCAGCATGGGTGTTCTGATAGTTCCTTTTCCTGTGATTCTACCATTTCCTCCACCAAAGGTCACATTTCCTCCACTTGCAATGGGTATAAAGTTAATCATCTTTTCTCTGTTTCCTGACATGCTCCTTGAACAACCACTATCTACTATGCCAACTTCTTTACTTAGTAATGGATGATCCTACAATAAAAAAAAAAATATACAAAATATAAGTACACTTTGGAGACTCAAGTCATTACTGACTTGAGCCTGCCTTGTGGATCATAAGAAGTAGGCCATGTAGATGTATAAGATCCACCATTGTTCTTGGATCTTCTTTGATAATTAGATCCCCAGTTAGTCCAAGAACAACCTGCTGAGGGCTTAACAGCAGTATCCCATGGTCCCCCCAACCCATATACATAGGTTGATAATAACTAGGCCAATAACCATTCTTATAATAAGACGAAACAGATCGAGTGAATGGTCTTGCAACATGTCTTTTCCTATATGATGAAAAAGTTCTATCAGCAGAAACTGAAGCATCAGCAGATGCTGATTTATCAGCAGTATTGTATCTGCTGGTAGATTGAGTTGCTTGTGGAATATAAGCAGGTATGTCATCAACACGTTTCCACATTTGTCTAGTTGTCTTAGCACAATCACCCATTCTTTGCTCATGAAACTTACAATCCTTAATTAAATGAGATTTGCTTCCACACACAAAACATTTCTTCTTTCTAGAAGATTTATCAACAAAAGAAGTTCTATTGAAAGCATTCAAACCACAAACATTAACAGAATTGTTTTTGACAGAATTAACATTATTGTTTTGCAAAGAATTAAATAACAAGTCTTCAGTAGAAACTGTCTTTGAATGAGATTCATCAGCAGCAACTCCTAGAGGCTTGTGTGAGGACTTGGGTGAAGGCTTGAAGGAGGTCTTGGGAGGGTCTGACTTATCACTTGAATCACAGCTTTCATAGGCAGTAGACCCTTTTTCAGAAGACTTGTCACTGCAAGAGACAGAGTCAGCATCATTAGTAACAGGGTCAGATAAGTCACTTGACTTTTTGCCATATAAATGATGTGATCCATCAAAGTCAACTGTAATGGATAGGTCAATGGGCATATGTTCTCCTCTAATGGGACCAGGGACAGCATGTAATGTGCCTTCTTTAACATAGTTTGCTAATCCTGCTGGTGTAGTTTTTCTACTGTCATCCCTAGCTTCTAATCCCACATATTTCTTAAAACCTAAACCTATACCAGAATTTACAGCTTGACAACCATACAAACTTCTAGCTAAGTTATCACCTGATATTAACCACTTCTTTTGTGTAGCTATTTCATTATCTAGCTTCTCTTGAAGAACTTGTTTATCAGATTCTAAATTAGCTTTTAACTTCTTAGTATAGATTAACTCATCTTGAGCACATTTTAATTCCTGTTTCAACCCTTTTATTTCCTCCTCATAAGCAACTTGATTCTTTTGAAACCAAATCTTTTGTTTTTCTACTATCTTTAGACCACGTTTATATGACTCAAGGTCTTTATAACACTCATTATATTTAGGTTTCAATTCATCATATTGTTCTTTAAGTTCATTATATCTTATACTACAACCAAACACACAGTTATGTACCTGAGAGATGCCCATAAGAGCAAATTGATCATGAGAATCCTCTGAAGTACAGCTTGCCAGCAATCCACTCTGATCACTATCACCATCACTCCTCTCATGAGCCTTCCAGTCAACATGATCATCCAGAGTGATCAAAGCTGTGGGATATCCAGTTTTTGCAGTATCAACTTCCCCTTGTTTCTGCTGATAGGTAGAATACCTAACCTCATCAGTAGATTTCCTATCCTTGCATTCTCTAGAGAAGTGACCCATTTGACCACAAGTGTAACACTTGATCTTCCTTCTGTCAAACCTGGCTGAATCCCTGCCATTGAAACCAAACTTCCTCCCAGCCTTTTTCTCAAATCTCTTGATGCTTAATGAAAGCATAGCCACCTGCCACTTCAAGTTCATCTCTTCCATATCCAATGGATCCACCTGTTCAAAGTCCTCATAGGAGAGTTGCTGCTGAGATTCACAATCAGCAACAAAGGAGTGAAGTACATCTTCCAACACACTACCAGAAGAATGTGATTTGGTTGGTGTGTATGAAGATGATGCAGATGAAATTGGACTTGAACTAGGAGGCATTATATTGGATGTAGAACCAACAAAAGCTGAGTAATTTGGAGTAGTTGAGCGAATAGGACTTTTGACATCTGGTTCAAGAGTTTTGAGCTTGTTGTATAAATCATCAAAGCTCATCATATCCAATCCACCCTTGGCTTTGAGTGCAATACTTACTTGAAGCCATGATGGAGGCAAGGATCTTAAGAATTTAGCATTGCAATCTTCATTGTCTGGCCTTGCCTTCAGCTGATTCAATTGACTCAGAATCTTGTGAAATTTGTCATAACCCTTGTGGATACCTTCTTCCTCAGTGATCTGAAACTCTTGAAACTGCTGCTTCAGCATTGACTTCCTCATCCTTCTTGACTCATCATTCCCACCAAATCTAGCTTTAATTGCCATCCAGAGATCCTTTGCATCAGACATGAAGTGAAAGTCACCCAAGTGGTCTGGAGGTATAGCTTGAAGAAGTATAGTTCTAACTTTGTTTTCCCTCTGAAGAGCAAGAACCTCTTCAGCAGATGTGGGATCAAGATAGTATATTCTACCATCTGCATCAGTACCAGTCCTCTTTGGACTATTACCTTTAAGGACTACCTTCCAAAGATTATGGTCAATGTTGGTAATCCAGTTCTACATCTGCATTGCCCAGAGTTCATACTCTTCTTTCTTAAGATAAAGGAATTTTGTATTGATGTTTGAGAGAGTGAGGTGATGTAGGGATGTTGTGTTTTGATTGTGTGTTGTATCTGACTCAGCATCAGATCCAGACATTATGTAAAGTTGTGTTGTTGAGGAGTAGTTTAAAGAATGAATTTCTTAGTATCAAAGAGACTCTCCCGAGGCTCTGATACCACTTGTTGAATCTATATAAGCTTGATAGATCTTGTAGCTCTCGTTGATCGTTAGCAGTGTCTATGTAATCACAAACACTCTAATAGAGAATCTCCAAAGCTTGTACTCTAATGCGGAAAACAAATACAAGCATAAACAATAAATACTAAGAATGCTTAATCCTCTATGGATTATATATTGAAAACTTGTAAACTCATTCGTTACATCAAACATAAACTTGTGTTCCTTTTATAGAGAAGGAACCCTAACCTAAACCGTTTCCCAAGAAACGTATATTCTATAAACTTTAAATGATATGCATTATCTTTTCCTAATATTACTCATGCATATCCTAACTACATTACATAATACGCGGTTTTATTAAGTCCGCAGAAACTAAACATGCTGAACTATGTCTTCAGCAGTAATACTTCATCAGCAGAATCTGGTCTTCAGCAGATTCCCTTCAGCAACAACCATCAGTGGAATTCACACTCAGCAGAATTCCCAACAAAATCTCCCAGCAATACTACACCAATTCCATTGAGTGGAATATCTTTAAAATAAGCTTGAATTTGTTGATGTAGATCAAACAAATCTTCTCTATTTATCAGGTGCAATATATCAACCAGCAGATTGAATGCTCTAAAACTTTCATCTTTTCTATGGAAAACAAAATAATCACCATCCTTTTCTGATTCAATAACCTCTAAATCAGATATCTTTGATTTTGTAGTAGAAACTTCTTCTGACTTAGGAAGCTCAAAATCAACAACTCTTAAATAATTTCTCAGTTCATCAACAGTATTGGTCCTTAACTCTATAGTAAGTTTAGACTTCTTTGATGACTGTGACCTAGTTGTTATTCTCTTTCTTTTGTTGCTTTCTTCCATTAGCTTCCTTCCTTCTACAGTATCATAACCAACAATGCCATCTA
>LBNU01034816.1:3415-30136 GCA_014162995.1 Artemisia annua
TTTTTTCATCCAATACACGTTTCATAGAGCTCATTTGGACTCAATCTTGATTGTGGTATTTCTGATACTTTTAGCATTTAGTTATTAAGCTGTTTATTATAGCATAATCTTTGGTAAAAAATTATGAATTAACAAGTTTGGCGCTCATGAGGCACCTTTAATTAGAGTATCATGAGGTTAATGGTAATTCTTACATACCTCATTTTTGGGTTTTTTTTTTTTTTTTTTTTTTTTTTTTTTTTTTTTTTTTTTTTTTATTGGTTATCTGAAGCTTCTGATACATATCACCACTATACATGACTATTGATAACAACACACAATTACACAAATAAGTGCGACGTTTAGCTTTAGCGCATGATGTAATTAGATATCAACAAGTTGGCACCAGGGTAGCCTACGAAAGCTGGTCACTGATATAAATGTAGTTATGTAACTATCCTTAACTTCCATCAATACATTGTCTGATTATTATTATTATTATAATGATGATTCAAGTTGCAATAATCACTTTGGAAAACATATCTAAACACCCCTTATATGTCTTATCAAACTTTTGAGAATTCGAGATAAAAGTATGGCTAAATAAAGTTAAAGTTCAAGAAGTCAGTAGTGATTGTTCTTTTTGGATCTTTTTATTTGTTTGGTTTGCATAAATGATGGTGTTGTTTTCTTTTGTCTTGTGTGTTACAAAGTTTCCTGTATATATAGCTGAGATAGCGCCTCAAAACTTGAGAGGGAGTTTATCTTCTGTCAACTAGGTAGTTCTACTTAGAAATGTCATTTGTTACTTCTTTAATTTAGATACCTTTATATGAGTTTCTAACATAATTTATGTTATTTTCTTGCAGCTATCAATCTCTATTGGGATTATGCTTTCTTATTTGCTAGGACTTTTTGTAAATTGGAGAATACTTGCAGTTTTGGGTATTCCTCGGAAACGCTCTTATTAATTTCGTCCTTGACATTTTCTTCAAAACCTATCTTATCCAGTAACTAGACTAAAAAAATAACGTATTAATAGCAGCATGATGACATTTATGATTTGTTTTGCAGGAACGTTGCCTTCTTTAATTTAGATACCTTTATATGAGTTTCTAACATAACTTATGTTATTTTCTTGCAGCTATCAATCACTATTGGGATTATGCTTGCTTATTTGCTAGGACTTTTTTAAAAAAAAATTGGAGAATACTTTCAATTTTGGGTATTCCTCGGAAATACTCTTATTACTTTCGTCCTAAACATTTTCTTCAAAACCTATCTTATCCAATAACTGGACTAAAGAATAATGTATTAATAGCAGCATGATGATATTTATGATTTGTTTTGCAGGAACGTTGCCTTCTTTAATATTGATACATGGACTATTTTCATCCCTGGATCTCCTAGGTGGTCGGTAATCTAACTGAAGTATTTTATGTAAATTAGTTATTGGTTGGATTAATTTATCTTTCAATAATAGACGGTAATAAGCTTTCCAATTAATTCAAGCAAATACGGGAAAGACAGATGATTTGGAAGCTTCTCTGCAAGTACTTCGTGGTTTTTATACTGATTTTGCCCATGAAGTAAATGAAATCAAGGTCAGTTGATCTTTTTAAGTTGTTTAGAGATTTTTTTTTGGAAAATCCGGTATACTTGCTTCAATATAGGTTAATAATAAATGTATACAGATATGTACATATGCAAACGCACATCCATCCCACTATGTACTTGCTTCAGTATGGTGTTATGTTACATGTAGTTTTGACATCTGTCGAGTATATTTTATTTTGAATCTTTTTGTTACTATGAACTTTATTGACTTTGGTTTTTATTTCAAGGATGGCTAAAGGGACTTTTGCAGATTATAGTGTTCCTGTTTTGGTGGTTGTTTGGACGAGTGTATCATACATACCTACTATCAGTGTCCCGGAATTACCAAGACAACTAACAGAGTTCTTTTTATGTTGGTTTCTGGTTGGTTTGTTCGCTATGACAATAAACAAAATCCAAGGCAAGCGTCGTCTCAGGTTGGTTTGTTTCTACAACGACGCCCTGTTTTTTCACACGGTGAGCTATATATGGCAATGTCAAGAGTAAAAAACAAGCAAGGACTTAGATTACTTTTTGTTGGCTACAAGGAAGTATTGCATAGACTTTAAACATTGCTCTTTTTTTGGTATTCATTGTTTTTGTTATTCCTTAAATACAGTTAATCATTTTATATATTTGTGTAACTCATTACATATTTGTTATCTTTGTTATGGTCTTATGAGATAATCAACTGTATAAGTTACTCTAATAATATTCATTAAAATGATTTCATAGAGCTAGCCTGCCCATCGGGCGGGTCTTGAAGCTAGTATATATATATAAAATAAATTAAAATCATAAAAGATTAAACAAAAATCATACCATATTATAGTTATACATAGTTTTAATAGGTATTTATATATTTTATATGCATATTTACAAACTTTTATTGATTTTATTATTATATTTAATGTGTTTAATTATATATTTTACAAATTTGCAGAATTTATACATTTTAATCATATATTTGAGTAAAGTCCAATATTAATTAAGTACATTATTGGGTTAAATTGAATAGTTTTAGTTGGCCCATTGTGTGGCTTAGTAACTAAGCCCAAAAAAAAGAGCAAAACCCAAACAAATAACTAGTACAATATATCTTCTTTTTCATCAGCCGCTTTTACCATTTTCCCTCCTTCAAGAGTTTTCCAGCCGTCTTCACCATTTTCCATCGGAAAACACCTTCACCAAGAAAGTCATAACACTAGAAACGGATTCAAGGTACAGAAACGGATTCTCGAACATCTCGCCGATATCAAAATCTCGGCAAAATGTCGGCCAATCTCGTCGAGAATATCGGCTCCAAGATTTGGAGCCGAGATTTGGAACCGAGATTTTCCCAATGTCCGAGATCCGAGATCTCTCCGAGATTAACTACCCAGGTCCCGATTGTTACTCATTTTTTTGTCGGGTTTGAGGGGTTTGCTGCGTTATTTAATGTTCGAAACTAATAGCAAATCTTTCGTATTGTCCAGCATGTTATTTACTTATTTTTAGTTTGTTTTCTCAATTTTTTTTAATTTTTGATCTACACGAATTCTATGTGTTTATATTTTTTTAAAAATTCATTTTTTAATTTGGTATAATTTGTATATTTGTAAATTTATGATGCGAAGGTTACCATTGATAACTGATTTACTATTATAAAAAATCTTAGAACCATGTGCGGTGGATGATAAACTTGTTTGCATATTTATTTGGGATTTTCTAATATGTGCCACAATGACATATGTTTATGTGTATTTTATTGAACATAACAGTTTCCAAAATAATGTTTATTTCCATGTAGAACATTATTAAACATGGTAAATGAAAGTAAATTTTGAAATTATTAATATCAAGTAACATTTAAACATGGTAATTTATGTTTATTGAATGGTTCTAATTGTGTACCACCATGGCACAAGTTAAAAAAAGCCTATTTAGGAATAATTGTTTTGGAGATTGGTTAGATGTCCATTTCGTTGACCATGACCCGTGTTTGGTTCACAGTATGCTTCATAGACAATAAAGAGTAGGCGATTATCACACTGAATATGGTAGGTTACAATTTAATGCTAATAGATATGTATGCCATTTTTGTTAGTGAATAATTTTCACTATGTACCGGTTTAAAGTCCCATAATAATAAAAACTTTGAAAATACAACTACACCATTAGTGCATCATATATTCACTGACCGCCAAAACCTAGTAAAACTTATCGATCATAAGAATGTATTTGAGGGTGACCGTTTTCATGAATTAACTGATCAGGATGTTACTTCGTTATGTTTGGTATATTTTGTTGAATCTATTATGTGGCTGGCAACCTAAGCATCAGCCTGATATTCTCGTGTTGTCATTGATTGAGTATTGAGGATATTGATGCCTTTAATGAGTACTCATGGGGATCATTTTGTTGGACTCCCACGTATAAGAATTTGAAACATGTGGCTTGGATACATGTTCCTATAAATCTTGATAGTAATCCTAGTAAAGATGATAAGTTAGGAAACACTAAATGAAAGTATATGGGGTAGTACCGCTCTGTTCTCGAGTTATTTTTTTAAAGAAAGGTAAGGGACGGAACAGGAAGGTGGAGAAGGGGAAGAGATTATAAAGAAACTTTTCCATTTATTTCGTGTTCTCGAGTCATAACCAAAGGAAAGAATGGGAAGAGAACATTTACGAATATACTCTTTTAACTAAACACATACTAACCCATTTTTCTCAAATCCCTTATATGGAAAAGAAAGGGGACGAGCATTGTATAAAAACTCATTTTGTAATCACCGGTAATTGATATAGATAATTAGTTAATTAATTCTTACTTTACATTAGTTTTGAGTTGTTGATTTTTTTAAAACATCATTCAAGACTTGTTGTTAAAACTTAGCAATGATAATTTACGATTATGCCAAGAAAGCATTACGAATAAGATTTAGAATGAAGGCAACTAAACACTCAACTTTCCATCTGCGTATGAAGGCAATTAAACCTGATATTGATTTTCGTGAAAGTCAAAGGTTATACGTATGTAAGAGTGGGAGGAAAAAGTCTTGGGGTTATAATTGTAATTTTATAAAAGAAGTGACAGTTGCTAGCACCTTTCCTCACCAATCCGCCCAATTTTCGGGGGAACATACTGGGAACAAAATACACTGATCATCCCTCCCTCTCCCCTTCCCCTGCTCCTACCTTCCCTTTCAAAAAAAACTTAAAAACACCTTCTTCTTTTTTTCCTATTTCCCTTCCTGTACATTTCTTTTCTTTTAAATAAAAAACTCAAGAACACAGTGGAAAGAACGGAGAGGGAGGGGGAGATGAAAGAAGGCCTCAGTACACCTTGTGTGATTTTATTTAGGGTTTTAAGGTATGTGTTTTAGTCGAATTACATTTTAGCAGTTCATGTATATGTTTAAAATATTTAATCTAATAATCTTATTATTTTTTTAGAGTTTTTGCCTGAAACTAATGAATGGTGGACAAAGCATATCAATGTTGTGAAAGGATTTATGTGCAAAGAATAAGGTCTTTCACAACTGGTACTAATAGAAATGTCGATGGGTCACACCGGTGCATACTAAACAGAACAAGAAAGTTAGTAATACAAGAGATACAAATGGAAATGGAAATGATGAAGAAATGAGAATATGGTAGATAGGGGGTAGTTTGACTTCTTGTCGTGTATCCCTAAGAGATAATTATAAGGAGTCCTAGTTGTATCAGGAATGTTTCTTGGTATCCTATAAATACAAGGAATGAAGGAATCCCTTATTAGACTCAACTAATCCTCTGTACTCTAAAACTCTCTCTCCTCTCCATAAATCGGCCGACCGAACTTATGGGATTCGAATCCCTTAGTCAAACATTTAATCGACTTCTAGTCGATCCCTAAGTCGACCGGGTTGACTTCGTACTCTCCACTTGTGTTGAACCATTCAGTGAAGTGTTGAACCGTTCAGTGAAGTCCTCAAATGATTTGTTCGCGCCCTCCCTTAGTAGTTGTAAGTCGATGAAGTTGCTTGTGTAGTTACGCATTGGCTGGAAGTTGGAAAGGAACTTGTCCTTCAGGACTTTCCAGTCTGAGATGCAGTTCTTCGCCATGCTGTTCTTCGCCTGGCCCTTGAACCATGCTACTGCCGAGTCGATGAGGGTTTGTTAGAACATGTGACAGGTTATTGGGTCGTTCCAGGCACATATTTCGATTGCTCCCTCGAATGCCCATACATGTGAGTCGAGGTCGCCCATGCCTTTGTATATGCCAACACTCTTAGGCATGACTAGGTAGTCAGGGAGCTCATAGTCGACGAGGGTTTGTTGAAAGAGTAAATTACATAGATGGTCCCTGTGGTTTGCCCAAAGTTTCACCCACAGTCCCTGAAAGTTAAAAGTTGCACGGATAGTCCCTATCTCTGAAAAGAATAACACTAATGGACCCTTTTTTAACTGTCGTTAAGTGACTTCCGTTATAATTTACACGTTAGTCCCTTTTGATTAAATATCGTTGCATCGTTTATCCTTTATAATAACGGTCGTTTATAACTTAAAGTTTTTCGAATTTTTCTTACGTTTTCATACGTTTTCATCCGTTTTATACGTTTTCATGCGTTTTAATCCGTTTTCGTCCGTTTTTCGATTTCGTGCCGTTTCTTACGTTTGCATCGTTTTCATGCGTTTAACGTTTGCTCTTTTCTTACGTTTATTTCTTTTCCTACGTTTCATCCGTTAACCGGTTGGTCTTTTTATACGTTTCGTCTGTTTTTATACCGTTTGTCCTTTTATCTTCTTCTTCACACTTTCATATGAGGGTTTTATACGCCTTCAACGTTTTTATAGTGTTTTCGTTCGTGTTACGTTTTCTACATTATTCATGCAGGTTAGTTTACCTCAGTTTTCATATGTGTTTCTCCGTTCTTTCCGTTTTCATACCACTTTTATTCATTTTCGTCTGTTTTATATTGTCCATTTTTTATACGTTTTCGTCCGTTTTATTAAATGTTCGCTCCATTTTCTATGTTTTTATCCATTTCTATACGTTCTTTATTGTTCTTCGTTTGTTTCCTCTCTACGTTTTCATCCATTTTTATACATTTTAATCCGTTAACGTATAAAAACCAATATGAACCGGACGAAAATGTAATAGAAAAATAATAAAAAGTGTATGACAATTTAAGAAAAACGCACTGAAGATATAAAAACCAATGAAAGCATATATAACGAATGAAAATGTATACAAACGGACGAGATTGTATAAATGTAAGATAAATGACCAACAACGTATAAGCGATAAAGTATTATAAACCAGATGAAAACGTAAAAAACGAACGAAACTCATCAAAACTGGATAAAAACTCCCCTCAACTACTATGAAAATACAGTAACAACACAAACACAGACCAAAACATATTAAAAAGCGGACGAAAACGATAAAAATAAGTGAAAACGATAAATAATGGATGAAAATATCGAGCAAAACATATAAAACAACACGGACGAAACGTATTATAAAATTGGACCAAAACGTATAAAACGGGCGAAATGAAAAAATGAATGAAAACGGGAAGGAACGGAAAATAACACGATATGAAAAAACATGAAAGTAACCGATGAAAATGGTAAGGAAACGTATAAGACGAACCGAAACAGGTATAGTAAAAACAAGTATGGACAAAATATTAAAACGGATAAAACGTATGAAAATGTAAGAAAAATAAAGGAAAACATATAAAAACAAGCGAAAACGTATAAAAACGGACCCAAATGGATAAAAATATGAAAACGTAGGAAAACAGACAATAACGTAAGAAAAACGAGCGAAAACTTATTAAAACGCATGAAAACGCATGAAAACGTAAGAAAAACGGACGAAATCATATAAAAACGGACGAAAACGGATTAAAACACATGAAAACGTATAAAAACTGATGAAAACGTAAGAAAAATTCGAAAAACTTTAAGTTATAAACGACCGTTATTATAAAGGATAAACGATGCAACGATATTTAACCAAAAGGGACTAACGTGTAAATTATAACGGAAGTCACTTAACGGCAATTAAAAAAGGGACCATTAGTGTTATTCTTTTCAGAGATAGGGACTGTCCGTGCAACTTTTAACTTTCAAGGACTGTGGGTGAAACTTTGGGCAAACCACAGGGACCATCTATGTAATTTACTCTTGTTGAAACATGTAACAGGTTATTGGGTCATTCCAGGCGCATGTTTTGATTGCTCCCTCGAATGCCCATACAAACTGCTCCTTGCTATTGGGATTTCCATGAGATCGTCAGGTGTTTATGAGCCAAAGTGATGTTTCTGTCCCCCCCCCCCTAGTGAGTGATTTTGTTAGTTGCCTAAGTAGGTTTTCCCCTTCGGCGTGTGTTTAAGTTGGAGATGGTGTAGGGCAAATGTTGCTCTGAGAGGACGCGCTAAGTATGAATATCAGGGTGTCTCTTTGGATTGGGCTCATAGTTATATTGACTTGAGAGTTGGTGCTAGGTGGTGGTGTTCCCTGAGTGCTAGGTGTATTGTTATGCGGAAAAGAGTAAGTAAGTTGGAATGCGTTTACCTGAGAACTAGCCAACCTTATTTCTTCTGCGAGTTGTTTTAGATAAGCTGAAACGCCTGGCGTGACCTTGATGTAATGCAGCCCCTCTCCGTGATGTACCCTAGCACCCTGTCTATTGTTTGACACCAATGTTGTGAAGTCATCTACCCGAGACCGTACCCTGGCACCCTCTTAGCTACCCTGACCTTTGATTTCTTAAATTGGTCTGATTTGAGGAGTTGACATGAGAACTTGGTATTTGTCATGGGACTGTTCTAGCTGACAGGTGAACCTTAATTTCTGATATTTGTCAACCCTACTCTGTGTGAGTGAGGTCATCCACCTGGATAGGTCCGAGGTGGCTGTTGGTTATGTCCGGGGTTGTTCACCACACATGTTTGGTTAAGAAACTTGTGTAAGAAGGAAAATTTTTAGATTTTTTGAGTGAGAAATGAGTGAAAATAGATGAAACTTTGTGAGAAATTTGTGGCTATTCCGTATCATGCCCTCACGGATGGCACCATGTTTACATATGGTATTTAAATCGGTATTAAGAGTGCATTGGGATTGTTATGTTGTTTGGTTTCCCGTGTCGAACGGTAAGGACCCGATGAGTTGATAAAAATCAAAAAGCTCCAGTAACACTTAAACAAACCATGTGTAGAGTGCGTGTGAGGCAGTATTTGCCCAAGTGTGTGAAACTTGTGAAGTTGTGTGCGAAACCTTCTATTTATAAAGATGCGAGTGGGGTTTAGAGATAAACCCTTGAGAGATTATGAACGACTGTGAAGAAGCCATGTGTTTATCATCTAAGGAGCAGATAAGGAGGACAGGTGGCCTCTTCTTCTTGCTCGTACAAGAGAGTGCTTTGCTTCCTATAATGTTGGTCGTGTGTCTCCCACTACCATGTGTCAGATTCGTACATCTTAACTGTAAGTGATAGTTGAGAACAGTTGTCTCATGCGCATGTACTACGCGGTCTGAGGTAGGTTAACCAACCTGGGTTTACATAGTTCTTGTCACGGGTTGACTCGTAAACTTTGAGTAGATGGGCTTGATCCAAGCGTATAGTTAGTGGGCTTGGGTCACTAATATTGATACGCTATCATTTTTATTTTATTTTTTTTCTCTTTCTTCATCTTCATGTGAATCGTCTTCTACCTCAAGCTTGATCCAATCGTCTTCATGTGAATCGTCTTCTGCCACCATGGCATTAAACGGATACCGAAGTTATTACCAGCATCATCACTTTGTTTTCACCTTGGTCAAAGTGGATAATGCACAGATTTAACAACACCACCAACTTAAATAAACATAACAATTTGTGCAATGGTTTGACAATGATGGGTGGTGGTGGAGTTGCCTAGGGTATGGTGGCAGTGGTGGTGGAATGGTGAAGTTGGGTGTGTTTTTTACTACTTCCTCCGTCCCATATTAATTGTCGATTTGACTTTTTAGGTCATTTTTTAACTTTGACTTTAAATATTTTTGTTTGTATTATATAATACTTGACGAAAAATATATGAATAGATTTGGTTTTAAATCTATATCATTGATATAATTTGTATTTAATACTATACAACATAAATAAAAATATTTAAGATTAAAGTTAAAAAAGAAAGACTTCAAAAGTTAAAACTGAACTATTAATATGAGACAGATGTAGTAGCTTTTAATGTTTGGTAAAGAGAAAAAACAAGTGTTTTGTCGGCTCGGAGAAAAATGCTTTTATACGTTTTAACCCTCACATGTGACGCATGTGGGTGAAGATAACGGCAAATTAGACGGCCGTTTAGAAAAATGACCACGAGTGTAATTCTTTGCAAAGCTAAGGACGACGAATGCAACTTGAAACTCTAAAAGAGACGGTAGATGCAATTTTGGACAAAACACAGGGACCATCCATGTAATTTACTCATAATAATTTATTCACAACAACATTGCAAGTAGAAGGATTGCAAAATCTTTTCAACTTTTGCAAGTGTATCTTGTATGAATTTGCACACAATATCAATTACATATGGCCGAACAACACCTAGCAAACCTTGTGGTGTGGCAAATAAAATTACAATTTACAAAGCATCTCCCATTTGTTATTCATGGCCTGTATCGCTCTCACAAGTGGGATGCACTTACATCATGAGTAACAGAGTAAGAACAACATTATCTAAGTGTGAGCGTTAGTCACATCAATTTATCTAACAAAGGGAGATCAGGATTGATCTTTATCCTAACAAGTATGTTCTAGTATTGTTTGGTAACAGCATTTTCAGTCGAACTGCTTTTAGATTTACTTAATTTTATTTCGGTGACGGCAAGTGGGATGGGTGGTCCAAAAATAAGTGGTCTAAGACTTGAATAAAGCGCCAAATTAGAGTGGTCAAAAGTAGTTATTACTTGATTGTACAAAGGCAAGATAATATAGCATTAGAGCTCTTCTAATCTCTTATAGATGACCCTTAAATTTTTGAGTCTGGCAAAACCATCCAAATTTTTCTTAAACCAAACCATGTCATAAGTACATCCGCACAAACTAATTTCCGACTGCACCTGCAACCTGCTCCATTAGGACTATCATTGAAAAGATCTAAAAGAAAAGAACAGTTTAAAAAGCAACTAAAACTGAGCTGCTCTGTTTATGCCATTTACCAACAGTTTTCAATTTTGTGGGTCTGTTCTAGTTCTCAAAAGTAAACAGAACCTACAATCAATATTAAATTCTGCTAATGCCAATAGAAAATAAAATGTTGAAATATGTAATGACCTATAAATATACACCTATACCACTAGCCATCATACAATGTCAATCCTCTAGAACGAAATTATCATTCATGAAATATCTACAATAAATCTGAATCCCTCCATAGTCTTGGTTTATTCTTTCAAAATGTCAGCAACTCTTAGGGGAGTTTGGGAAGCTTATTTTGAGAGCTCAATAGCTTATTATATTTTGGAAAAGCTATGAAGATAGTTGAGGAGATACTTATTTAGAAAATACATAAGCTTTAAGCGTAAGCTCAACCCAACATCCCCAAATATCCTCAATATGTATTGAATAAATTTGAAGTCTAACTCTAGAAAATGCATAAGCTTTAAGCGTAAGCTCAACCCAACACCCCCAAACATCCTCAATATGTATTGAATAAATTTAAAGTCTAACTCATCCGCAACTCAAAACTTATGAAAGGCCAAATCTAAGCTTAACACTTGGAGGCAAACATCCTACAGCAACTGTAAAAATGTATGCAACAGGGTTTGCTTTTCTAGTCTATCTTGGAGGTGTGTAAGCGTGCGTTTATACTGATTGTGACTAATTCAGATTAACCAATGTGAGCAATCTGTATCAAGTTGCTGCAATAAAACTAAATATTAAAACAATCCCTAGCTTTAAGAGATTGATCATCTTATTTTGAATATTTAAGTCCCCAATAACCAGTTTTGATATGCACATACAAACACCCTTTATAGACTATCAAACAAGAATAGATTATCATTGAATAACATGGATGTCTTGATCAAATACGCATAAAAGACATATTTTCATAAACGTAAGTACCAGAAGAAGCAAACAACATCAACATAGATGGTAATACAACTTCAAACATAAATAAATATAATGTAATACTATTAAAACAACAATGTCAATAATCTCAAAAAACAGAAAAGGTAAAGATATAACTGCAGACCTCGATCAAGGTGTAGCATCGAGTCTAGCATCAAACAAGAACCCACGATACAACCCATCACCATTTCCCGGAACATTATCAACCCACCTCCATGCTTCCTTCCCATTCTCATCACATTCCCACAACGCCAATCTCCCAACTCTCTTCCCGGAAAAACAAACCCTATCTCCACCACCAAACACCTTAAACTTACTCGACTCTTGAAAACACCTAAACATCTCAACCGGCATTCTACCCGCTTCACCCCATTCAAAACTCTCTAAATCCAACTTCAATATCAAAATCGTCGAACAACTCGCATTAAGACTAAACGACGATTTCAAACCACCAATCATCAACACCACATTCCCATACCCTTTCAACAACCTAGGCCTTTTCAAAATATCGAAAACATCCCCCCACTCATGTTTCTCCAACGTACTCCATTGTTGACTCATCTTCAAATCCTTCAACCCACATATAAACAGCTTCCATTGACTCCTCCACGGCGAACCCACATCACACAACGCTATAATCGACCCATTCACCAAAATCGGACTCCTAGGCTTCGACGGCAAATTCGACGAAAACTTAAGCCAACACTCCCCTCCCTCACCCTCCCCCTCATCACAATAATACAACGCAGCTAGTTCATTCAACACAATAACCCTCTTCTTATTCCTAAAGTTATCGCGCTTATAAACACTATTACCACAATTATTACTATCATGATCAACTAACACAGACCCATGTCTAGACCAAGCAGACCCTAAAATAGGCAAAGGCTTATACTCCTTAGTAAGCGGATTACACACAACAATACATTTATTATTATTCGATTTATTAACATTAGGAGTATCAGCCCAAAGGTACAAAAGGCCCCCAGACGAGGCAATAGGATGGTGGGAAGAAAAGGGTAGGAAATCAAGGGGGAAATGAACCCACTGAGACAATCTTGGATCAAATAAGCTTATTTGGAGAGATGGGTTTTGGTGGCGATGAGGGGGGCGTAGGGCGAGTAGCTGTAAAGGGTGTTTGGATTTTAAGGTGTAGGTGTGTGTGAATGAAGGTGTTGTTAAGGATGTGTAGAGATGTTTAGAGACAGAGCGACAGATTAGGATTTGTTTTAAGGGGAGGAGTGTGAAGATCTGGTGGAGGATGTCTTGTGGGAGATGTGTGAATATGTTGTTGTTGGTGTTATTGTTGTTGTCCATAGATCAATCAGATCTTATTCAGATCGAAGGTGATGAGGTTGTTGGTGGATAGTGGTAAACGGTGGTGGTGGTGGTGTTATTGATTGAAGATGTGATACGCTGCTACACAAAGGAAATGAAATGTGGACCGGGCATGGGTTTAGGCTTTGGCTTTGGCCGCTCCCTTTTTTAATTTAAAAGTATTTATTTAAGTATTCTTTCTAATTATTGATATTTTATTTATTTATTTATGGGAGAGTTTGAAGCTAGTTGGCAAATTGGGTTGGGTAGGTAGGTAATTAGCAGTTTACTAATTGGAGCTAATGGACTTAATTATAAAATAAGATTCATTTGTTTAACAATTTTATTAAGTAAATAAAATGGACTAAGGATCAAATGAGAAGAATCCTTAAAATAAGAAGAATGAGAAATAACTATAACTACATATTAGAGATGCATCAATTAAATTAGATGCATCCCTAATCTTTTAGATGTATTATAATATATTTTCTACCTAAAAATTAGATGCATATACATATATTAGATGCATTTCATCAACTTTGATGAATCCTATGTGTTTTTCGTCCTCTGCGAGTCAAATTTGTTGCAAGTACTACTTTGCATCGTTTTCACTTCAAAATCACTTTCGAAACTAATTGTGATGCATCTAAATGAATAGAGATGCATCTAATTCAAGTTGATGCATCTCAAATATGTGATTATAGTTATTTCTCATTCTTCTTATTTCAAGTTTTCTTCTCACTGAATCCTTACCCAATAAAATGAATGAAAACGAGTTTTTAAAAATGCATGTGAAATTTAACATTTGCCCCTGCAAATACATGCAAAATTTAATACATTCCCCAAAGTATCACACCTTTCACAATAGTTGTTAACGTTATCTCGATCTCCCACCATGATAAGCAGTTATGGACCTTTTAAAATGAAATATCTTTCATTCATGGATTCAAACACATGGTAAATGAAATCTCATAGTAACGTCTCGTCCGATTTGCACAAGTCTACGACATTACTTCCGATTCCCGACGACTGATTTAGCTCGTATCAGAAAGTTTTAGGAGCAAGCAATCACTACTATGATCTTTCTGACTAATCCTTTGCCTAGGACCATTGAGCCTCACTTTTCGATCCTTTTATTATTATTGTCTTCTTGTCAATGAACCTAAACGAAGTGATTTAAACATCAACAATATGATCAAATAAATATACATTAACATAGACAAACGAAGTGGCTTAAACATCAACATATATACACATGCATTTTGTCTTTTTAGATGTGTTTCTAATGAAGATAAAACCAAATTTTTGTAATCACCTAAACTCAATAAAGGTTTGTGAAATCACAATCTTTACTCAACTAAAACATAATATACATTAACCACAAACACGAGGTAATAGCAACAAGTGATAGTATTGATTTGTGAATGATTTTAGCCACTTGGGGCTCTCGGCATAAAACAAAAACCACACCCATAGGGCCCGTTCTGATTCGTGGAAGATAAAACAGCACAAATCTAATACTTTTGCGTATTACATGATAAACTATGAACGCACAAAATGGCTCTTGATACCACTATTGGCGATTTATGGTTCAAAGCACTTTTAACAACAAATATATATAATGAACATACAAGATAAAAATTAACAAAATAGTGGAAGCATGAGATTAAATAATCACTAAATAGGATCCATATGCTTCATGTGATCAATCAAAACAATAAAGTAATAAATCAAGTATACTTTTATTGGGATTAAAACACTAGTGAACATGGATGTTGATCACCGGAAACTACTGTAACTTCAACAAATCAGAACGCGATCAAGAAGTCCTCAAGAGCATAAGCTTCCTTCTAAGAATTTGTAGATATATGTCTTAGTTGCTTCCGAAAAAGTTTTGTTAGAAAATGAACAACTAACGAATCAAGAAAGTTCATTTTACCACATGTATGTCAAGTTGTCCAGATTATGTATTGTGTTCATCAGTTAAGAATGAACACTAATATTGTGTGATGAAACTCCAAGCACCCAAAGTAGATTGCCTCTTTAGTAGTCCACACCACACCTTAATCGACGCTATTGGATGCTAGTCCAATCAAGCACCAACCAATAACACCTTAACCTATTATCAAGAGAACAACCAAGATCAAGACCCCTAAGGGATTGCTTTGGATGGGCATAAATTAGAGAGAAATAATGAGGAGAGGAGAAAAGGTTGAGTGAAGTGTTGGTAAAAAACTGCATGTCCTGGTTTAACAAAAAGTATGTATTTATGGTAAATCAAAAGAAATCACATTTCGTAATGTGGTCCTCAAACTTTCCTTTTTCCAACTAACTTTGTCTTCTTTATTGTATCATACATATACCATATTTATATTATGACTAGTGATGTATAAATGTATATGTGTGTGACCGCGAAGGCTCACATGAGTTTAGCTATATAGTTATATGTTGTACCTTGAGCACATCCCATCAGGTGTATCTTCTAAGGTTAAAATGGTGTCAATAGGGGGTTAAAAAAAAGGNAGTTGATATCACTGCGAGTTGACTTCACTGCGACTTGATCGTACTGCGAGTTGACTTCACTGCGAGTTGATCTCACGGTTTGACTTAGAGTTGACTTTTTACGTCAAAACTTCAAACGGCCATAACTTTTGAATCGTAACTCCGTTTTCAGCGAAATACCTGTCAAAACGACCAGAACAGGCTGAATATTGTGAGGTTTCACCCCAAAGTAGTGAAATTAATTTTTCGAGGCCCAAATCACCTCCGGAGTGAAGTTATTGAGGTTTTAAGTTTTCAGACCATAATTTCACCATAGCAACTTGCATCAACCGAACCAAATCACACTGCTGGTTGATAACTCACTGCTAGTTGACTCTTAGTGCAAATTGATAACTCACTGCTAGTTGATCAAATTGTTGTGAGTTGATTATACGCTGCGAGTTGAATAGTTTTGTGATTTGAGAATTGTTGTGATTTGAGTTGTTGCAACTTGTCCAATTACAATCTGACGTTGCGAGTTGATTCCTGCAATTTGACTAATTGTGATTTGACTTGGTCTGATTTGAATCGTTGTGACTTGACTTAGATAACTTACTGTACTCAACATCATTTAACGGTTTCTTTTTGACTTTGTAAAATCCCGCGAAAGATTCTATTTCTCGGTTTAAGTCATAGACTTGTAAAATCCTGTGCACGTTTACATCATGTCTACTACTTCTGACTCTGTCAGATCTGAGAGTGAACTTCATCAGCCACAAAAATTGCACGATAATGCAAAGGAAAGTTGCATAGAATGTTTTCGATTGCTTCACTCACATCTCAAGATTCTCTTTGAACAACCTGGATACTTGGGAGGATACCATCGTGCATTCGCAACACTCTTTGGTCAAGATGTTGAGACCTTCACAGTCAAAATGATTCTATAGTTAGATCAACTTCAATAACAACTTGACAAAGGTGAATTTTCTGAAGGTAGATCTATGGTTGCATTCTGTGTGATTGATATGTGCCTTTTTACACATATCTTTCCTTCCATTTTCTGAACCAAAACGACCAAAAACACCTGAAAACGACCAAATAATGTCAAAAATATCTTTTGAGTGTGTTTTTAAGCGTTTCAGGTGTAAAGGATTGAAAACAAATGAAAAACTAAGCAAAATTTCAAAATTGTCAAAAATAGTCCCTGAAGTTTCAGAAAATGTCAAAAATGGTCCCTGGGTTTTCAAAAGTGGAAAATTATCAGTCAAAACCCTTGTACTATCCTAACTTGGCAAAATAAACTTTTTTTGGAAACTTTGGAATATTTACAATTCCAGTCCCTCAAAATCCAAAATTTACAAAAAATGGTCCCTGGTATTTATTTTTGGAAAATTCACATTTATGGTCCTTGGGTTATTGAAGCTTGGCAAGTTTGATCCTTATGGTATCTTTGGAAAAGTTTCAGTTTCAGTCCTTAAAGTTTAGTAAATTACAAAATTGGTCCTTGTGATAAATCTACAACACCAAACGGACCCTTGTTTATTTATTAACCCAAAAACCACCCCACCCTCTAATATAAACCCAATCCCTAAACCTTTACCTATGGCCCAATCAAAACCAGGCCCAACCAAATCCAACACCCCCACCCCGTTTATAACACCCTGGTCAACACCCACGGTCAAACTCATCCCTAACCTCCATTTCCCTCCTTAATTCCAGGGTGATTTGTCCACCCCAACCTCACCTCCACTACTTTCTTGTTTCCCCCAGTACATCCCCACCATTAATACTCCCACCTACTCCTCACCAAACCAACCCAATTGCACTTTACCCCTTTTCCCGCCAATTTGACATTTGAAGGTCAGGATCAACTCAAGCCATCCTACGGCTCAGAAGAAGGTGGGAAAGAGAGAGAAAGCTTCATTGTTCTATAAAAGTCAAGAAAAAGAAGAAAGAAGGGGTGATGTAGAGTAGAAGTAGTGTAGTTTAGTTTTTATCATGTCATAGGTAGTATAATTTCATTTCAAATTGTAATTTTTAGTTAAAAACAGTTGCATCCAGTTTATTTTGAGTAATATAAGCTTTGTTTAACATCAATTTTAGTTTCATCCACGAATTCAGTTTTTGGCAATTTTTAGCAAAATTGACAACTTTGCTAAATCTTGTTAAGTGTTGTTGTTTCTTGTTCCATTTGACTTAATTCAGTACCCTTGTAAGCTTTTTGAAGCTTAGGTTCCATTTTAAGTACTCTTGTTTAGCTTACATAAAATGCTAAAAAAAAATCTAAGAAAATAAAAAGAAAATAAAAATCAGTGTAGAAGGAAGAAGAATTCAAGGAGAGTGGTTGCTTGGGGATACAATCTGGTCTAGAGTCTCATGGGAGGCAATAGGTAGTGTTTTGGACCCTTGGTTCTCATTTTCTCAGTTGACATCATTTGTAAGCTTATTTTCTTAATTTTTGCTTGTCACTGTAGCATAGCTGATTATTTGTTTGTTTCTGTGTTTCTTGGTTTAATTGGTGTATTTCAGTTGCAATAATGCTTAACCTCTCTAGTTTGTGCATTAGACTCCATCATTGCTTATGTTCTTCATTTTCACAGTCATGTAGAGTATAATATAGATTCTTAGGATTTAGTTGTTGTTGTCTGTGTTTCATGTTTCTTTAAGCTCTGTATATCATAATAGAACATTTTGGACAAAAATCATGGATTGAATCAGTGGGTTGTTTTGAAAATCTCATTTTCAGTTTGAAATAGGAGTGTTTGGATTTGTTATTTTAACTGTATTAGTGGTTGTGTGTGCTGTTGTTCTTGTTTGATGTACATCACATAGGGATCCAATATATCAGTTAGACAATAAATTCAAGTTACTCTTTGATCAAAAGTCAAACTCGCCCTTTAATCTTCTTTGCATGTTCACTGTGAGGAATTTTTAGTTCATTATCTTGTGTATTAGCTAAGTAGTGGTTAATTCAGCTTAAGTAAGTTTAATTATAGCTTAGTATAACTGTTTCAGTCATTTGAGATCAGCCAAATCTCATGAAAGTCAAAATTGCAAGTTCATGTGAAAAGTCAAATTCTCAGTAAAAAAGTTTTTGAATTAACTAGTAGATTTTCTATAGGGTTTAATATTGAGATTCACACCTTGTGCTTTTAGATTATTAATATTTGGCTACTCATTGTCATTAGGGTATTTTTCATAATTTTTAGTTGGATTGTTAAACTGCTTATGTGATAGCTTTTTGTTAGCACTTTTTCTGGATCTTGCCCTGTACACAGCCTTCAAGCCTTTTTCATAAGCTTGCATAATGTTTATTAGTGAGCTTTAGCTATAGCTTCTTGTCTAAAGCTGTATTATTTGTAGTTCAACTGAGTTCACTTATTCAAACTCTATGATTCACCTAACACTTTATGTTGACTTTTTAGCCATGTCATTTTCTCAGGTATCCGTAAGTGGCTTGAAGCTTTGGAATGGGCGCGCAAGAAAATGGGATATCTACTTGATGGCCATGTTTAATAAAATTGTTCATTCGATTACATGTCTCTATAATATGTATTTCTAACTAATATATTTAGATTTACAATACCAACTATACACACTTAGAAAAACTTTATTGTAGGAGAACTCCACCAACTACTTCTCATGAGTATACAATAGTATAACCAAAACTGATCGAAATCGTGAACTTGTGAAAAATCGACTATTGTTATATAAATTAGATTTGCCATCTATTTTAATCCTCAAATATTTAGTTCTTGTATCATACTGTGAATCTATAAGTCAAGATAACACCGCCATGTTGTATGTCCGCTGCGTTCTGATATATATAGGGAGGTGTTGTGATATAGAATTGGATATCTATGAGAGCCTACAGGAATATATTAGCAGACTTGGTTCTATCTTTTATACTTTTAAAAAACCGTAATTATAGACTGTTAGATGATATTTTATTTTAAACATTATATGTATACAGCGCCAACCTCGTTTTTTTTCATACATAATCAGATCCGCGCTCCGGATTTCTCAAATCATTCTAATAATCTGTGGTTCGCTACTTGGTCTTCGACGGACTGATATCACCAAGAGTTGAAAATGCGACGACTCATTTACTAATTACCTGAATTCCAAATTGTGTTGATCTCTCCCTGCCTGGATTGGGCTATTATGCTGGGTAATTGCATATTTTTATGGGGTACGTCAGATTGCTAGAGAGAAGACAGCAACAAAGTTGAGTTTATATGGTAATATTCGATATTTTAATGGTTTAACTCGTCAAATGTGACCGAATGGAATGTAAGATCCCGACGAAAAGTATAGTGCGGATATAACTGTTATAGATATGTAGTTAGTCACAGCATAAATCTAGGAAAGGAAAGCTAAATGAAGCACTTCCATGTTCATCTATAGGAAAAGTTCACGTGATATATGTATGGTTTTATGGGTGGTGGGTTTTATTTACTGTGCTATTGTAACAATGAATAGTATGTGGTTATTTTGTTAGAAGTTCGATATATAGTGAATAATTCCCAAGAATATCGGCGGGGGTTGCTTTGGTCCGTAAATAGAATACTCTCAATCACAGGAAACACCAGATAATTGGTACAACATGCTTCGTGTGTGTTTATGGAAAACTTTGTTATAAACATTAATATACCTTTTTTTATATGTTTATTTAAATATGATTCCATGTAATTGTAATATTAAATATTATGTATTATCGTGTTCGGTATCCGCGTGAGTGTAGTTTTTCAGCGTTTTAAGCGATGCACGCATTAATTCTCGTTTATCTAAAATTCGCGAAAGAGTCGTAGAAAAGTTCAATAATATTGAGTGAAATAATGTAATGTATTTGAAATCAATAGTATATGTAATATCTTTTATATAATTAAGAATGTCATTCCAGAAGAAAATTTAACGTAGGTACGTTGTTCGTATGTACGGCGGTTATTCCTCTTCAGTAAAATAATATATCACTAAAATAATGATAATAAACATAATTGTAAATTGTAATAGAAAGATGATTTGAAATATCTTTCCTACTATCGGTTGTCACATTTTAGAATAAGATGGGCTACGTTGTTATCCACCCATAATTAAATTGACATGTAACAAATACAAGTCGGGAAAATAATAAGATATAAAGCATTGAGCTCATGAAACCGAACCTTAACCTAGTTTTATCATTTGCCCCGGTAGGGTAATATTTTCCATTTACCACATATTCTCAATATTATGTGACCGTTGAAAGATGGGCGCTACCCATTCGGCCAGGCTGGTCAATACCCAATATGCATATTCATAATACTAGCGTTTCCAACAAAATTAACGGTTCATGATGGGGACTTAATTGGCAAGAAATACTCAATGTCAGATGTCTATAATTCATGTAATCGGGTCCAGCATACCAAAAACTACTTGTATTCAGTTTTTAAAACTAGCATGTATCCCCCTCGCGAGATTTATAAAACAATTGAAATAAGTAAAGGCGAGGCTATGAACTCACCTCGAAGTGAATGAGCAACCAACATAAGCAGATAATCAAGGAGCACAGCACAACAATAATCTGACAGCTCGACCTAGAAGATAAGGTTATCTTAACGGTTATGACACGCTAGGAATAGAATAATGAAATTGAGTTTTTTTCGAAGGATGGTTACATCAACGCGACACGTTTGATAAAAGATTTAGTTTTCAATTTGTAAAAGTTTGGTGGTTGGTTAAATAACATAAATCGAAAGATAAAAGCAATGTGTATCATATATAACCGTATATATATTACAATTGAGAAATAAGTATATATATAATACGTGACAGGTATTATATATATAAAATGAATAAGTAATTGAAAGAAATCGAAGAATAAGTTAACGTATGTAATATATATACTTATTACGTACATGTGATGAAAAATCCACTTGCGCGACCTAAACCTTAATCTTAGTATACTTTAAATACTCACTTATTTTAACCCATTAACCAAGTAAAAATAATATCATAACTATTTGTTAAATTTTAGTTTACTATAACTCAATTGATTCACCAAGAGTTACCTCTAATGGAGTGTTATCTCATTTTCACAAAAGTTACTCCATTTTTAGACTCGACTCATGGTCGAAAACATTTGTTATTCACAAAATAACTAATCATTAAATTTTACCTTTACGATATTTTGACACTAAACCAAACTTATGTTTGACTTTTACGTTGACTTTCATATTGTTAGTTATGTCTTTGTCTAATCCCGACTAGTAACGACCCACTATATCACATTTTCACGTCTCGGGTATAAAAGAGATCTTATGGAAAACAACGTTTCGTACAACTTTTTAGTTATGGCCAAGGCCTGAAACTCACCAGAAAATGACCAAATTGCCCTTACCAGATTCTGCTAACAGTTTGACTTTTTATTAAAATGACAGCAGTTTGACTTTTTATTAAAATGACAGCAGTTTGACTCTCAGTTTTGACCCATTATAACCCATTTTCACAGTTTCGACTCTAAAGAGATTTGATGTAAAACGTTGATCCGAACAACTTTCGTGTTTTGCCGGAAGGCTGAAACGGCTTCGAAAATGCCCAAAATCATGATTTACGAAACTGGTCAGATCCAAACTTTACTAATAGCTGTACCAAATTTCAAAACTTCCTTCGACCATAACTTATTCGTTATAAGGAGTTACGGGACATTCCAATTATCAAAATTTACATAAAAAAAGCTATATCGTATTACTAGATCAAAAATCAGATTTATTATATTTTCAGACCACGTTTTGCGTGTCGAAGCTGCTGTCCGAATTTAACATGTACAAAAACCATGTTTTGACCCACAACCCCCATCAAAATAACCTTAACTAGCCTAGTTAACACCTCTAACATTACTCTAATCTAGTCTAACGCAAGATCCATCACATGCAATAATCAAAACTAAATTAAATCAAGAAAACAATGAATCAAAAATAAAAAGAATGCTCACAATGCTTCAAATCAGAACCAAAACAAAATCATACGCCGGTTAATTAAGCTCAAAGTCATTAGCCCCTCGGCTTGGCTTATCCTCGCCGAACAAGCAAAACCAAACATCCTTTAATAAGCACTCGAAGAGCTTATTCAATAAGCTAAGACCAAAAATAAGCTATTTAGCAAAATACTTATATTTAACCAATATAACCACCAAGTGTTAAGAAATAAAACTTCCAAGAGCATCAAGTAACCAAACTGAATCATTTGATCAATAAACTCATTTGTTTCATCTTTTAATCTTCAAAAATTTGTAACATGATTTTTATGCAAGGGATATTAGGTGTAAAAGATTAGAACTGAAAGTTGAATGTTTACTTACAATAATATGTGATTAGATGATTTTTAACACAACATATACACAGCCCAACTCGTTGTAATCTAAACCCGGATGCTAAATTTAATATCTTGGACACTTGCGTCTTCAAAACTTGGATCAAAAGTTGAAAAATAATTTATGAATAGGGGTGTTTGCTGTTGGCTGTGTCGACAGGAGCAAGAAAAGCAAAAAGTTGAGTTTGTAAATTTTTATCAAATGTGAATGAATGAGAAACAAAATGAGTAAGTTATAGATATGTAGTTAGTAAGCAAATATCTAGAAAAGGAAAAGCAAGAACCATGTTTTATGGGAAAGTCAGATGGGGTGGTGTGGGTTTGTCGATATAAACAAGATAAGTAAATTTATTTTGTTTATTGTAGTGTATACCCGGTATCGCGGGTATGCTTGGTCCGTAAAAATACAAAAGAAACTCGAAAATTTGTGTTTATGGAAAACGTTTTTATAAAATAATAAATAACTTATTTTAATATGTTTATTAAAATGATTCATGATAATTAAATATAAAAATTAATTATTATCGTGTCGGTACGCGCTGAGTGTAGTTTTTCACGTTTTACGAGATAATTTCTCGTTTTCAAATCGAAAGAGTTCGGAAAAGTTCAAAAATGAAATATAAGTAATAATAAGTATAATTTATTATTAAAATGCTTCAGAAAAATTACGGGTACCTGTTACGATGTACGCGGTTAGATTCTCTCAGTAAAAATAAATTTACTTAAAATATGATAATAAATAATTGTAAATTGTAAAAAAAATGATTCGAAATTTTCTCGGTTGTCACATCACCCATCCGTTAAAAAGGAATCACGTCCTCGTGATACGGTTTTGTGTTAGTGCCGAAGCGATGTTAGTGAGGAGATGGTTACTCGTAAGAAATGAAGTCTAGAATAACAAGCTTCGTCGTTCGATTCTCGTCGACTTGGAATACGGTGTAGAGTAAGGTTGACTACATAAGATAAGGATAGAGTAAGAGTCTGCTTTTTTGTTGTGCTCGATTGTATGAATATCGCTGAATTGTTTATACTTACACAAGAATTTTGTGATTCTCGGAAACCAAGTCAGAACATAGTCCTAATATAAATATTTCCAGTATCGAAAAATTCATTTTAAGTCGAACATAGGTGGTCAGTCTATGTCCCACTGTCCCTAGGTTAAATAAAAGTGACCAGCCTATATTTAACCCAGGCTCGATGAATTTTGAAATACTCAACTTAGTTATACTTGTAATATGTCCGTTGTCCACACCGGGCCAGAATCATGGAACTTTAACAATGAAGGTTTCTGAAGAGGACTTGATGAATATAGGGGAAGTTACTAAACTTCAGCTTTTGTAAAGAAGAACTTGTTAAACAAAGTTTTAAGTGGCAACACAGAATCGGTTCTAAGTTGGAGGTTTACATGTCCGTTATATGAGCTCGGGAGTTGCTTCTCAACCGCAAATAATTCGAACACCTCAGTTTTTGTAGATGGTAAATCAGTTTATAAGAATTATAGGAAAATGACGAACAATAAAACAATAACAAAATAGTTCATGGGGTAATAACAAATCAATGTTTTAAGTCAATAAGAGAGGGTAGAGTAATTTTTAAGAAGCAACAAAATGGTTTATAGGATGGTGAAGATTTTGGTATAAGGTAAATGACAGAACGATTTGTGAGATGATAATAGAATAGTTTATTTGATAATAACAAAGGTGTTTACAAAACGGTAGTAAGTCTGGTTATTTGTTTACAAGGTATTAGCAAGTTAATTCTTTGGAGAATAGTAATTCATTCATAATATAATGAAAGATAGTTTATATGACAATAAAGGGGTTGTTTATAAAATGTTAGTGAAATTTCCAAGTTATATAAATAGAATGTTACGGGTTTCATATAAAATACCGTTGAGTAAGGTCATGAGAAGATTTTAAAGATCATAGCATTACTCACGATTTTTGAGAAAATAAATGAGACCACTGTGTCACTCACAATGTATGATAAAGTTTTAGTGGATCATCAAAATGAATAAATATGTATTTAATTGTTTAATAATTTGGTGAAATATATATAATTAGGAGAGCTAGGGTTTGACATGATGCTTTGGAGGCTGAGTGTAAAGAATCGGATAAAACGTTTATAATAAACACCTTTATACAAATAAGAAGTAACGCTCCAGTAAATAGGCATAAATAATCGATAACAAATCAAGTGTATACAAATAGTCTTTAAATAGTATCAGTAGCGGTGCTTCAGAAAATAAGCAAAAATGCTGAGAAAATATAAGTGCACAGGGAGTGAGGCAATCAAGAGAAATTGATAAACTGTAACGAGTTTCTTCATCATATGAAACGATATTACATACGATGATGAGATAGTTCAGAGACCATCGTAATCACATGCAATGTTGGATAAATATGAGAGACCATTGTAATCGCATACAATGTCTGATAAATAAGAGAGACCATTGTAATCACATACAATGTCTAAGAAATAAGAGAAACCATTGTAATCGCATACAATGTCTGAGAAATACCATCGTGTAACACACAATGTTTAGATGAGTTTAGTATTCACATGGAGAAACTCCATTAAGAAAAATAGCGATGCTTTAGGAACAAGCAGGATAGTCAAAAATATATATATATATATATATATATATATATATATATATATATATATATATATATATATCTTAAGTACATATAGTAACATTCACTATATGTATACGTATAGTAATGGTGCACTCGAAGATGTGTATAAATTTCTGGATGGAAATTCACAATGCACATGAATAGCATAAAATACAACAAGGAAGTTTAGTGCACAAAAGGTTATATATATAAGAGTGATACTTTCGCGGATTATCGGACGAGTTAAGAAATAATTATAGTGCTCCTATAATTATCCTTAATATAATTAAGATATACTCGAGGGAGTAATAGGAAATTCAGGAGTAGGCGCGCATGGATATCGGACAAGATGATGGAAGCTCATGATTTTGAAAAACAAATAATTATAGTCTAGGTTTTTAAAAGGAAAAAGACCTAGTTCGCTATAATCTGTGCTCTGGTACCAATCTATAACACCCCCATTTTCAGAACGCGGGAATACAACATGGGGTGTTATTTATTTAGTCACATAGTACAAAGTATAGTAAACAACTTAAAACAAAGTCGTTTTTACAATTCACATTCGATAATTTTATCAAAGGTTGAGGTCCCAAAAGTTTAACATAAGTTAGAAATACATAAATTTAAAAGTTTAAGACATTATCGAATGAAATTTTTATTAAACATGAGCCATCAAGTAGATATCCATTTCTTTGCGCCGCCCTTCCAAGCTTAAGCCACTTACGACCTGAGAAAATACATGGCTAAAAAGTCAACATTAAGTTGAGTGAATTCACTATAGAGTTTTGATAAAGGTTAATCAGTTGAATACAAGATAATACAGTTTAGAATAAGATGGGCTACGTTGTTATTCCACCCCATAATTAAATTGACATGTAAACAAATACAAGTCGGAAAAATAATAAGATATAAAGCACATTGAGCTCATGAAACCGAACTTAACCTAGTTTTATCAATTTGCCCGGTTAGGGGTATAATATTTGCATTTACCACATATTTCTCAATATTTATGTGACCGTTGGAAGGCATGGCGCTACCCATTTCGGCCAGGCTGGTCAATACCCAATACTGCATATCATAATACTAGCGTTTCCAACAAAATCTCATGAACGTTCATGATGGGCCTTAATTTGGCAAGGAAATACTCAATGTCAAGATGTGTCTATAATTCATGTAATCGGGTCCAGCATTACCAAAAACTACTTGTATTCAGATTTTTAAAACTAGCATGTATCCCCTCGCGAGATTTATAAAACAATTGAAATTAAGTAAAGGCGAGGCTATGAAC
>LBNU01034824.1:2459-13040 GCA_014162995.1 Artemisia annua
TTTATGTTTTAAATAAAATGATCAAACGTTGTATTTACAAAACGACACTTTAGGTCGTTCAATGTAACCTTGTATGAGATGCCATGATCGTTACACCCGGGAATTCAATTCCGCTGTCATTTTACAGGTAAATTCAGGGTGTGACATAACTTCCTTTTAGGAATGTTAACAACTTCAAGTTAGTTATTAGGACTAGTTATCACCTAAAAACTGATAATGGATCCCTTTAATTAAGCAACGTAAACGTGTCCCTCGGGTATATGTCTACTAAGAGTGGATCAATTCAAAAGTGCCAACTCCTCCCGCATGTGCAAATTTCTGAAAACATTCATGAGCATATGTGGAGGGGGAGTCCTTCAAGAAATCAACACCCTCAAAGTGTTAACTAAAGGTTTTATATTCATAAACACTTTGAGTGATTTTTCAAACATTTGGTTGAATGAAATCAATAGGATAGTCATGGAGTTATAAGGTGACTAAGGCTAGGAATAACCGTCCTATGATCCGCCAGAACCGGAGGGATCTACCCAAGGACAATACCAATAGTTAGAAATTAGAAGTCCTTAGGTATGATATGAAAAAAGGAGAAAAGAATGAAAGGAGAAGAAGGGGTTGAAGAATTAAAAAGAAATGTAAAGAAAATGGTGAAAAGAAATAGCCCTCCATTTGTTCAACCTTAGGTCAGACACCGGGTTCAATTCATATGCTACTGGTCGTTGCTAAGGCGACACCGGTATTGAAGATAAAGACGTCATGGACCCAGTGACACAATGCACCTAACCTTCTTAGCCACTCAAGTTTCTCTCAAAAGATGCTTGTTTCATTCTCACGGAGAACCCTGCATAATCTATTGACCACTCATTACGAATGTGTTGATATTGAAAATGAGGTACTCTGCTCCACACCTCCGATGACTAAAATGTGCACTCATTGAGTCTAGAGTTACGAGATACATCAAAGATCTCTTAGGAACACTTAATACTTCTACACTAGTGTTTTTGCATCAATGAACACTAAGTGTAAACTTTCGAGTCCTACGCAGATCTTAGCAATCTGCCGAGAACGTTTATGAGGGAATTTACTTAGGTATTTCTCAAATGATTGAATGGAAATCCTGCCAGGGTCAACGTCAAACAGCCCTGACAGCAGGTCACTTTGGTAATTCCTTGTGGATTACGCTTAGTGTTTGCGGTGGTTCCAAACGGTCTACAGTCGTGGGGTGACCTCCAGTGACTCACCTAATCGTGGGTGTACTTTTGTATGTCCGTGTAAGCCCTCTACGGGGTATCCGATTAGGAACGGCCATGGTAAGGATTAGAAGGAGTCTTCACACTATGCTGTTGACAATCTCTAATTCCGAACCTGTAAGTACCAGACGTATTATTGCTAACTGTTTCAATGCAGGTATAACCACCGTCATGAACACCAACTTCCACANTCCGAGCTCGACTCAGAATTGACCCATGAATTGACGAAACAACAAATGTTAGTATTCGAAAGGATTTATCCAAGTAGAAAGTACAGTTTCGAGAAAATCTTCTTAGACTTTTACTTTGACGGGTCTAACTTCCTTTTAGGAATGTTAACAACTTCAAGTTAGTTATTAGGACTAGTTATCACCTAAAAACTGATAATGGATCCCTTTAATTAAGCAATGTAAACGTGTCCCTCGGGTATATGTCTACTAAGAGTGGATCAATTCAAAAGTGCCAACTCCTCCCGCATGTGCAAATTTCTGAAAACATTCATGAGCATATGTGGAGGGGGAGTCCTTCAAGAAATCAACACCCTCAAAGTGTTAACTAAAGGTTTTATATTCATAAACACTTTGAGTGATTTTTCAAACATTTGGTTGAATGAAATCAATAGGATAGTCATGGAGTTATAAGGTGACTAAGGCTAGGAATAACCGTCCTATGATCCGCCAGAACCGGAGGGATCTACCCAAGGACAACACCAATAGTTAGAAATTAGAAGTCCTTACGTATGATATGAAAAAAGGAGAAAAGAATGAAAGGAGAAGAAGGGGTTGAAGAATTAAAAAGAAATGTAAAGAAAATGGTGAAAAGAAATAGCCCTCCATTTGTTCAACCTTAGGTCAGACACCGGGTTCAATTCATATGCTACTGGTCGTTGCTAAGGCGACACCGGTATTGAAGATAAAGACGTCATGGACCCAGTGACACAATGCACCTAACCTTCTTAGCCACTCAAGTTTCTCTCAAAAGATGCTTGTTTCATTCTCACGGAGAACCCTGCATAATCTATTGACCACTCATTACGAATGTGTTGCTATTGAAAATGAGGTACTCTGCTCCACACCTCCGATGACTAAAATGTGCACTCATTGAGTCTAGAGCCACGAGATACATCAAAGATCTCTTAGGAACACTTAATACTTCTACACTAGTGTTTTTGCATCAATGAACACTAAGTGTAAACTTTCGAGTCCTACGCAGATCTTAGCAATCTGCCGAGAACATTTATGAGGGAATTTACTTAGGTATTTCTCAAATGATTGAATGGAAATCCTGCCAGGGTCAACGTCAAACAGCCCTGACAGCAGGTCACTTTGGTAATTCCTTGTGGATTACGCTTAGTGTTTGCGGTAGTTCCAAACGGTCTACAGTCGTGGGGTGACCTCCAGTGACTCACCTAATCGTGGGTGTACTTTTGTATGTCCGTGTAAGCCCTCTAGGGGGTATCCGATTAGGAACGGCCATGGTAAGGATTAGAAGGAGTCTTCACACTATGCTGTTGACAATCTCTAATTCCGAACCTGTAAGTACCAGACGTATTATTGCTAACTGTTTCAATGCAGGTATAACCACCATCATGAACACCAACTTCCACATGCTCATACTTACATCTCAATGTCAAAGAGAGCTCTCCTCAAAGATCGATGCAAAGCAAATTTCAAAGAAAGATTCTACGTCAACACAAAGAATCTACAACAATGAAATGAGAGCTACAAACGTATGAAAGCCCAACGCAAAGATGTATGAGCATGCTGGAAAGGCGCGAATCCACTGGAGGCAAAGAAAGTGACGAATGGCAGATTACGACATCACTTGATCACTATCACATCATCAAAGACAAAGAACAAAGAACGATGAATCATTTATCTAACAAATTTTTTGAAGACGTCTAAAGCCGTGAAAGCCAAAGATTAAAGACAAAGAAAAAGACGTCGAGCAACCTTGATGACCATCATGACCAACCCTTAGGGGGAGATTGTTAGGATCACGTTTCACATTATTTATCAAGTCTCGGTCATTTGTAATAATCATAGGTTGCTAAGTTATGTTTATTTATTATGTTTAAGTTAGAAGCTTGGTCCATTAGGCCCATAAGGCCTCCAAGCCCATGTTAAGAAGATAGGAAGGAGAATGGAGTGTTGGCCTAGCTCCTTTCCTATAAATACAACTCTTATGTAACCTTTAATATTGTTGGTTTTTTTGATATCTTAGCTAAACTCTTTCAAATTCATTTCTCATATCATATAAGATCAACCACCTCTATTTCTCATCTCATTTCTTATTGAATACATGCTTGTGTTTACAAAATGGTGACCTAACATAATATCTAATGATAATGCTACACAAGTTAACGCTACATTTCTTTCCAGTAAATATAGCATTAGGGTTTTAAAAATTACCTTTGTTTACCTTCTTTTGTTGATATGCCTTCTTTGCCTGCTTTGCCCTACCAAACAATTCTTCAAGCTTTGCTATGTTCTCTGCCTCCACAGTCTCATAGTCATATGTAATCATTTTTCCCTTTGCCTTCCTTGTCATTTGTACTTGGGCCATGTTAAACACATATTCAACATTTAGGAATCTATAAGACAAGAAATTGAATACAACAAAATGCATACCTTTATTCACCATCTTTTGTTGCTCTGCCTCCTTTGCCTGCTTTGCCCTACCAAACACAACTTCAAGATTCGATATCATCTTGTCAAGATCTTCAAGATTTCCCATTCCCTTATACGATAAATATGTACAGACAATTAGTTAACCACTAAATTACATTAACCACATCAACCTTAGACTACATTTCCCTCCCATTAAGCACATGAACTTTATACTACATTAAGCACATGAACCTAGGGCAATTAAGATACTTATGATAATTGACTAGGGCAAAACTAGTCAATGGAGTTTGACAAAGAGCCTAGCTCACACCATGGTCATAACTAATTAACATAATACATAAACATTAAGTCTCCACACATAATTCACACATATACATAACAATGCAAACAAGCAACATAATATACTAACCTTCGCAACCTCCTGTTGATTGTACTCCCTTTGCCACAAGTCTTCCAGTATCACCTCAACCATTGCATCGTCTAGACCCACTTATTTCCATTTTCATCGGTTACGATCATTTTGATATAATCCCTATCGTTTGAAGAAGAATCTTCCATTGATTATGTTTCTTGACAAAAAAAATATTTAGGGTTGTGAGGACTGAGGAATGATCGGTGCAAATGATCGGGTGTGTGTGTGTCTGTGTTTTTGTTTAACAGTTGTTAGTTGAAGACGTTAAGGGATAAATGCTGTGGAGGACCAATCAGTTAAAAGTCAGTGAACCTAGTCATACCCTTTTAATAAAAAAAATAACATGTCGGTTAAAAGTACCTTTCATTTTGAGAACTCGTTTTCTTATATCTTTGAGCTTTTAACACCACTGTAACCACCACATTGCGGCTGCATTTAAAAGCAACTAAAAAACATTAGCATTTGTTAGTTGCCATTGACTAATATTCCTAGGCATAGAACACCCCTCAACCCAGCACCAAACTGCGTCCCAACAAACACTAACCGACCCAAAATCTGTTCCAAATGACCAGCCGTCTCAATACCCGTTTTCAGATCCGATCCAGGAAACCCAACAAACACAGTCCCATTCCCGACCAGACTCGGTAAAGAAACAAACCCATCAGCAACAATATATTGAACTTGTTTTTAGTGTGTCTTTTATGTTTTTTATGATTGTGTTTAACCCTATTTATCATATTTAGCGAGCAATCACTCTACACAAACTTATCAGCTATCACCAATTACTTATTAAAAAAAGCTCGACTTGGCATGAATATTCACATTGGTTGGTATTTGATTAGGTTTATGGAGTCAAAACTTATGTTTACCGCGTTAAAAGGGGAATCTGAGAATTGCGGATCNTGAACCTAGTCATACCCTTTTAATAAAAAAAATAACATGTCGGTTAAAAGTACCTTTCATTTTGAGAACTCGTTTTCTTATATCTTTGAGCTTTTAACACCACTGCAACCACCACATTGCGGCTGCATTTAAAAGCAACTAAAAAACATTAGCATTTGTTAGTTGCCATTGACTAATATTCCTAGGCATAGAACACCCCTCAACCCAGCACCAAACTGCGTCCCAACAAACACTAACCGACCCAAAATCTATTCCAAATGACCAGCAGTCTCAATACCCGTTTTCAGATCCGATCCAGGAAACCCAGCAAACACAGTCCCATTCCCGACCAGACTCGGTAAAGAAACAAACCCATCAGCAACAATATATTGAACTTGTTTTTAGTGTGTCTTTTATGTTTATGATTGTGTTTGTGTCAAATATAAATCAACTAACCATTATATTGAACTTGTAGATTTCTAGTTGACACAAAACCAATCACAAAAACAAACGCAAAGACAATAAAAAAGTAAAAATTGCTACAATATTAGTCAGTGAAGAAATTACAGAGGAAAATACTCTAAGTTTTATTTTCAATAGGTTGAGTTATACTAGAAAGTATATGCTATATCCTTTTCCTCTGTAAATAGAAAAATGGTTGAGGGTATAGCATCTCCAATAATAAGATTGAACAAGATTAGTATAACTCAACCTATTGAAAATAAAACTTAGAGTAAATTACATGGTTCGTACTTGTAGTTTGGGCGAAATCACTACTCTCGTCCCTCGACTTTCAATTTTGCATTGTGAATCCTTATAATGAAGTTTCAGAACACCATTCGTCCTTATCACTAACATGGTTCGTCCCTGTGGTTTGGGCGAAATCACTAACATCGTCCCTCGGCTGTTAGTAATAAGGACGAATGGTGTTATGAAACTTCATTATAAGGATTCACAATGCAAAAAAGAAAGTTGAGGAACGAAAGTAGTGATTTCGCTAAAACCACAAGGAGGAACCATGTAATTTACTCTAAAACTTAAAACCTAAGAGAGACTTTTTTTGAACAATAGGTTAGTATGACTCAATCTATTGGAAAATTGTTACGTGAAAGTAAACAAATGGTTGAGATTGCCTTATAAAGATTTTGTACATTGAATTAATAAGTTAAATTAATATGTTGAGATTGGATATACTCTAGCAGGTTAGTTAACAAGCCGCATAATTTAGGCTTTGAAATATTGAATAAGTTTTTGCTAGAAAAATGAAATATTGAAAAAGTAATTTGCATTTTGGTCTTTCACTATGAGACCATTAGTCAAACTTTGTAAATGGAGAAAGATTTATGCAAAAGTCATTCAGAGAAATCAAGCTTGTTATAAAAAAAACTGAAGCTTACAGTTTCTCAATTATTACGTCGTCTACGATCAAGAACAGAAGTTGAATGATAAAAAGCAATTGCTTGATGAAATTGGGGGTTATTATTTAGGGCTAATTTTGTAGCTCTATTCATTTCTTAAAATTAATAGAAAAAACACAGGAAAAATGTTGTAAGAATGTGAAATAGGTTTTGTGAAAAATTATTATTTAGGGCTAATTATTATTTAGCTCTATTCAATGTCAAGCAAGTTTTTAAGGTGGTGGCTATGGCTATTGGTATTGGATTTGGATTAATAATATCACCCGTTTGGTTACTTGTGTCAAAAAGAATCAAACTATAGCTATTCGGCTTGGTCGTATTGGGTTTGAGCTCGGGTTAGCTATCGCCGAGCTCGGATGTTTAAGCCGTTTCACTATTAACCTGTTTACGGCTTTACGCATAACACCAACATGACTTGTTTAACTAATTTATTTAAACATGAACTCGGGTTTTACGGGTTACATGCTTTCGCGTATTAATGGGTTGATGCATATAACCTGTTTAACCCATTTTAAATTTAACATTTTTCTATTTGTTTTGAAAAGTTGCAATGGATTGACGGGTCAACTCATCTAACCCACCATTAAACAGAACACGACCCCTCCCAAACCTTTTTAGACTCAACTCTACAAAGTTTATTTTCGTATCATCTTTATTCTTTAGGTCGTGTATTATTAGGAATGCAACCCGAATCAAATTTACTGATTTCAACCTTTGACAGATATGGTAGACCCAAGATGACCAAGCCAAACAATGAAGATCCATACTTGGACTGTCTAGCTCCAGCTAGACACCAAGGTTTGCAGGTCTCAAGTAATTGGTTCATGTGCCTTGGGTCAACCGCTCTAACGACATCTGTTCTCGTTTGGTTATTTGCAGTAATGACAGACACATAAATTTATTCGCATTCATAAATATTTATTCGCGTTTCCTCAATTTACCTAATAGAGTGGTTTGTATCCTTTCTGTTTTATCTACTCGAGTCAAAAGGATTATCTCAATCATATGTGTAGTGTTTCCCTAAGTATACCAGTTGTATCATTTTTATCCCGATCTAACTGAACAAACTAATAAAAATAGTTAAACAAGGGAATAACACAGTTTCATAAATAAGCTAGTAACCTCAATTTACCTGATGTGACAGATATTATTAGGAGAATGCAAGCATGTGACAAGTAAAATTTCTTATTCAAACATTCAAACAAAAAAATGTAGAATCGGTTAAACCATTTGTTTCAACTAAAATCACGACAGTTAGAAAATGAAAAAAAATCTCTACCAATTCAAAACTCATTACTTCCCGTGTTTTGTCATTCAAGAGCCCTCTTCAGTTGATTGTGGTGCATTCTCTTCAACACCTTGCAAGCTGGTAAAACCCGATGGCACAGTTGAGCTACTGAACCCACGAATCGATAACTCATCGACAACTGTATTTACCTGCTGGTCGATAAAAACAACAACTACCGTGATATCATCATGAACCGTACGCCTATACCCTTTCCCCATCTTCTTCACTACATCATACTTCCTTTTCCCTTTCCGAGCAGCTTCAATCATTGCTGATTTAACAAGCCTTCTCGCAATTCCCTATTGTTAAACACAAAGACAATTGAAAACATTGTTAGAAGTGTAAACAGATGGCAAATAGAATGTCTAGTCGTGTTATGTTTCATCCCTGTCAAATGGGCAAGTTGAAAGATAGCTAAAGAGAACACAAGTAGGAGGTCAAACAGGTCGAAAGTCAGCGAAAGTGGTACTATTATAAAAAGCATACAGCCAACTAAATTACTCTATTAAGAAGATTAGATGATTACTGCAATTATATATTTTAAAATCATACTTATTACAGAAAGTTAATAGAAAAACAATTGGACAAAGGTCAACCAAACCCGACTAGTGCATTAACAAAATCCGTTTCGACCAACACACATTTGACCCATTATCGGACACCCATAAAACATGTCTCACACTCAAATTACCTGATTCAAACCAAACAAGACCAAACCATACAAAACCTGTTAACTTGTAAGGTTTGGTTGTTTCAGTCCATTTTCAATGTTTACTGACCACTCAGGAATACAACAAGTAAGCATCAGTATTAAACAACTGAATTTTGAAACAAAGAGAACAAACATACTTCTCTCGGGTTCTTGTGAACAATCTTGACTACTTGCCTATTCGTCATGTGTTCCCATAACCCATCCGATGCAAACACAATAAACTTGTCATCAGGTTTCAACTCTCTGGTGTAGATAGACGGGCTATCTCTTATAACAGGTCGCTGGATAGGAGTAGGAAGGTGGAACCGTGGGAATGATGGGTCAAGAGCAAATTCTGGCTTCTTCAAGTATGCGTCTCCTATGGATCTCGAAATCTGAAAACACCCGCAATAGATTGAACATCTAAAATGAGTCAACCTGGTCTGATTGAATGCATCAGGATGGACCGACCCGTCAACACATGTTTGTCCATTCTTTGAAAGTATTAATTTGAGACTATTAACTGAGATAATGATCTAACTTCTTATTAATAAATCACATTTATAAACACCTTGAGAAACTTTAGACCAGTCAACCCAATCGACCCGTTTCACTTTTAGGTAGGTTTCCAAAAATTCCCCACTTAACCCGTTGGAAATAAAATATGACCAAAATATAGAAATTTATAGTTCAATGGGTTGAGATTTCCGATTCTATTACTATGTATATTAAAGGATCAAACACCAAAACCTGAATAATGCCTTTGATACGCCACACGCCTTGTTTCATGACCACAATTTCCGGGTCATCTGGATGATGTGACTTGAGCTCCTGTCTAACTTTCTGTACACAAGCATTATGATCCTCAGTGATTTGCTCAGCTACAATTTTCTTCTGTCGTCGCTTCTTTACACGCCCTAAAACAGCTCTAGAATCGCCCATGTTAGCAATGCACAATGTGCCTTCCGATATGAATCCAGCAAGACAACAAGAACCAGCTGCAGCTATCATCGGCTTGAAGTCTAAAGTCCTGCTCACCAGCTTGAGAAATCCCTCTTCGGTAGCAGAAACAGCATTTTCAAAGACTTCTGAGGACATCAGTCCTTTTTCTTTTGCAAAACCTATTAAACAACAAACAATTCGAACCAAAATCAACAAATAGTACTAATAATATTACTTTTTGCTCCAAATATTATAAAATTCTCAACATCTGTCAGTAACTTCAAGGATTAATAATGGTGAAACAACTAAACTTTTCATCACTGGGGCGATTAAACCCCTACAGTTCTTTCTCACAGAAAAATTGCAACAAATAGCCAAACAAGTGAGGGGAGTAAATCTTGAGAATAGAAGGTTAATGGTTAAACTGCCAAATACATAAAAAAATCAGTGGAATTACCATTATTAACCGTAACTTTTACAATAAACAGCAATGACATTAACATGCACTTCTCCTGTGAAGAAAGAGTACCATATATGCCAATTGATACAAACGTGAAAACAAGTCAACTAAATCAATCAAACACTATGATGCCGAATCATAGTGCAATTCATCAGACAAGCGATACAAGATTACAACTCACAAAAGTATGAAGTACAACCCTGCTAAGCATACCCAAAACACATAGACTCCCATAACGTTTAATCAATATTTATGTGAAAGTGAAGAGAAAAGACTTACTAATGAGATGCGTAAACAAATGATCACGCACGTAGTTTGAAGCTTCTGGACCACCATGACCATCATAAACGCCAACAAAGGTAGCGTTTTGACCTATCTCCACCTGGCTGGAATCTTCCAAAACTCGATTGGCTTGTACAACAGCAAACGAGAATTCGCCCAATGCATGTTTTTCTAAATCCTTACTCCATAAAAGATCATCATGATTGTCAGTACTGGAACCTTCACCCTTGTTCGTACGAGCAAATAGTCCTGATTTGAACTTTTGCACCAAAGATTTCATCCTTCATTTCCTTCTAAATCACCACCTAATTATGTTTATTAAAACAAAT
>LBNU01034828.1:10551-54878 GCA_014162995.1 Artemisia annua
ATATTCTGACCTTTCAGAGAATTGGTGTTGCCATTCCCTCCACTTGTGCCTGATCCATTGGATTTGTTTCCAACTTTACCACCCTTGCAATCTTTCCTGAAGTGTCCAGGTTTCCCACACTTCCAAGTAGTCACTTTTGGTTTCTTGTTAAGATCATCTTTGGTGTTATCATGATGCTTACGCTTGCCCTTGTTGTCATTGTTCCTAGAGGATTGTTATGCTCCACCATATTGACAACTGATGGACCATAGCATTGCTACTCTTTGGCTTGTCAATGTCTTGTGCTTTGAGTATTCCTCAATGCGCAAGTGACTGCCCAACAAACAAGAGTAACTCCTCCTTCTCATGCTTAGCATATGCTCGAAATCTTTCCAAGAAGGAGGTAGTTTATCGATGATACAAGAGACGTGAAATAGCCTCATCCATGTTCAATCTTGTGTTGTGTGAATCGACCAAGTATACTAAGAAGTTCATTGTATTGTTCCATGACAGTCTAGAATCAACCATTTTGTAATTGTTAAAATTACTTACAAGATTCTCTTACTTGATGCATCCTCAGCCATATACTTGCTTCCAAGGAATCCCCATAGTTCTTTAGGAAGATTCAACATTCTGATAAATATCAAAGAGTGAATCAGACATACCCATTGAGGATTAAACCCTCGTTACCACTGCTAGTGGTAATATTGTTTCCACTGATAACCACTGATTCCTACTATTATGGAAAGTATTATGATATATTTAATGGGCCGTTAAATATACATAATTCCATGGGCTAGGGTTTGAGTATTCTCTATTATAAATAGAGGTCACAACATTCTGCATGAAATCGATCAACATAAACCCTAAACACTTGAATACGCTTTTGTTCTTGATTTGTGCCTAAAACAAGAACATCACTTGGTCTTATCCCATAGAGATATTCGTGTAACCCAGGCATAGGGTCGAATAGTTTCTATTGGAAAGTGATACCACGATTTCAAGTGAATATCCGGTACTCATTGATTATCTTAACCTTAATCTGGGAACACAGTAACACCTAAATAACCAACATTAAACTGGTCGAATGAGGCAGGTCAAATGGGTTAAAACCAGCTATAAGTTTTTGTTTCCTAATTATTTGCACTAACAACAGTATAACATTCTTAAAAGATGGACAAAATATGTGGGTCAACAGACACAACTTGTTTGACCCTTTCCACCTTTACTTTTCCGCCTAATTGGCACCGCTGTCCTTCAGCCAACAAGTTTTAGTTCCCGGACGTTGTGGGTTTGCTTTTGTGTTTATAAAGGGTTATGCTTTTGTGGAGGGTTTAGACCCGATTTGCCTAAACTACTAAACATGCATAACGCTCTAGAAAACCAGTAAAAAATGTGATCAAATTTAATGTTTATGCATTCTGTTTGAACAAGTTATTTATGTTTAATGTCTTACATTTGTACGGGTCAGTAAATGGGTCAAAAGGGAGTATTTTGTTTGGTTAAAGACTGTTAACCCAAACACACCCTTTAACAGTTGGTAGAAAACGATTGGTAGTTATTATGGTTAGCAGACATTGACAGTTATATGTGAAACAACACAACGATTCACTTGTAAAGTTGTGTCATTTCACATAGTATAAATATGTAACCATTTGTGTCGAATTAATATAAGTTGTTACTCTTTACTGTTACATTGAAATTGTACTTATATCTCAATCTCAAACAAAATTGTTTCAAACAATATACAATGGTTAAACCTGGAACCTATAAGTCTCAAAGAAAACCTGTGATCGAAAGGCAACATTGGTATCAGAGCCCATGTTGTGATCCTTTGGGAGATCACTATCGAAAGAATACCAAACACACCCACAACACAGAATATTCACAGACACAGATTTCACCAAACAACCCAACATGGTCCAAACACAAAAAATACATTTCCCCAGAAAGGAAACATTTACTTAAAAATAAAGTGGAAGAGGCTGTTTCATTTAATTCTCTTAAAACTACAAAACTGCCTATGGGTAACAAAACGATTGGTGAAACAAGTGGGATGTCAAAGAAACTCAGGCGTGCACGATGTTATGTGTGCAAGAAAAGAGGCCATGTATACTGGAAATGTATGAAGAAGGAGAAGGAAGTTGTTCCAGAAGTTACTGAATCAAGAGACGTGGATTCCACAACAACACAGAAACAAAAGGAAGAAGTGACATTCAAGTATGAACCAGATTGTGTTCATGTCACCACTGATTACATGATAGAGGGGTCAGATAAGGGAAATTGGGACAATATTTGGTATGTTAGTAGTGTGTATAAAAAACATATGAGCCCTATGAAACACTTGTTTAGAAAATTGATTAAGAGATTCAAAGTGAAAGGTACTGAAGAAAAAGATAAAAAGTTCTTAATCTCCTATGGAATAGGAGAAGTATTTGTTGAAACAAGTGTAGGAACTTTAGTTGTTTCAAATGTTCTATATACCCCTGAAATTACTCTCAATGTGTTAAGCCTAGATCAATTGGAAAAACAGGGTTATATTGTAAGTTTTGAGGGTAATAAGTGTAAAGTCAGATATATGTTTGATGCTATGGAAGATATAAATGAATATGGAGACATTATAGAGGAAGAGGATGAAGAAAGCATCAAAGATAGTCATAACAGGTTCTTACATGAATACTTTAGATCACTAGATTTAAATGAGGAATGTCCTTTAATCAGAGGCATGGAAGATCTAAAAATGAATGAACAGGTTAGTTACAATTATGACTATGTGGACAGTGAATACCTAAGTTTGAATGGAACCCTTTACTTCATGAAAATAAATACATTTAAAAGATTCATTGTATTCCTAGACTTGATTAATATTGATAAGATTGTCTATGGAAATTGGGAATTAATGAAACACAAATTCATTGAGATGCTTGACTGGTTCTATTTAGTGTTCTTGAAACAAGAGTTGCTGGGTGAATTACCTCCTATTATAGGTGTAATAAAGATTGATTTGCTGGGCTTATATAAGTTTTTAGATTCACTAGGAGGGTATATGGATGTGACCCTGAACAATAAGTGGAATCAAGTAGCAAATCTGTTAGGATTGTCATATGAAAGTCAGGATGCAGTCAAAGAGGCATACAGGGAATACATAGGTTTGGTTAAAGTGTACTATGAGGAGGCTAAGAGGATGCAAGGAAAACAAGAAGTGGAGGCATGGTATGGCAGAGGTACTGCAGACAACCATGGGCCACAGGTTGATGCACAGGTCAAAGCTGGAGTACAAGATGAGCAAGATGAATCCCCAAAGAAAAGATGCAAGACTGTGAAAGATGCTATGCAGNATCAAAAGATCTCATAGGAACACACAATATTATTACACTGGTTGTTCTACATCAATGGACGCCAGATGTAAACTTAAGAGTCCTACGCAGGTCTTAGCAATCTGCCAGAACGTTTATGAGAGAATTTACTTATGTACTTCTCAATGATTGAACGGAAACTCCTGCCAGGGTCAACATCAAGCAGCCCTGATAGCAGGTCACTTCGGTAATCTCTTGTGGGTTACGCTTAGTGTTTTCGGTGGATTTCAAATGGTCTACAGTCGTGGGGTGATCTCCAGTGACTCACCTAATCGTGGGTGTACTTCGGTATGTCTGTGTAAGCTCTTTCGAGGGTATCCGATTAGGGACGGCCATGGTAAGGGTTGGAGAAAGTCTTCACAATATGCTGTTGACAATCTCTAATTCCGAACCTGTAAGTACCGGATGTTTTATTGCTAACTGTTTTATGCAGGTACAACCATCACACTAGTTTCCATATGCTCATACATACATCTCAAAGTCAATGGAAAGTTCTCACTAAGATCAATGGAAAGCAACAGTCAAAGAAAGATTCTACACCAAAAAGAAGAATCTACAAAGTAAAGTGATAAAGATCAATGTGAAAGAACAGCGACAACAAATATATCTATGGCAAAGACTAAAGATGTATGAGCATGTTGGAAAGGCGACTAACCTACAAAGACAAAGTAGTGACATAAGGCAGATGAACAACCACAACAACAAAGAACAAAGAAAAGTCATGGTGTAAAGATCACAAAGCATAAAGGAACAAAGAACGATGAATGTTGAACAATGACTTATCAAATTTTTTCTAAAGACGTCAAGAGCAAAGAATGTTAAAGTTTAAAGACAAAGATGAAGACGTCACGCAACCTTCAATGACCAACACTTAGGGGGAGATTGTTAGCTTTGTATTTTTATAATATGAAGTGTCGGTCATTAAAGCTTTAAATCATGTAATAGGTTGCGTTAGAAAACGTTTCAAGAGTTATAAGTCCATTAGTTCAAATAGAAAGAAGTCGAAGGGCCAAATATGTATAAGTTGTAAGGTCAAGACTTCATAGCTATATAATGTTATGTAAGCCTCATTTGTGAGGTGAGGTTCATCATTTGAATAACACATATAGTTCATATCTTTACATGATGTTCTCCACTCTCTCTACTCTCTATTTCTCTCTCTAGAATAAGCAAGATAAGTTGTGAAATAAGTTGTATCCGAGGTCCTACATAAAGGGTTACGCTTTTTGTGGAGGGTTTAGAGCCGATTTGCCTAAACTACTAAACATGCATAACGCTCTAGAAAACCAGTAAAAAATGTGATCAAATTTAATGTTTATGCATTCTGTTTGAACAAGTTATTTATGTTTAATGTCTTACATTTGTACGGGTCAGTAAATGGGTCAAAAGGGAGTATTTTGTTTGGTTAAAGACTGTTAACCCAAACACCCCTTTAACAGTTGGTAGAAAACGATTGGTAGTTATTATGGTTAGCAGTTATTGACAGTTATATGTGAAACAACACAACGATTCACTTGTAAAGTTGTGTCATTTCACATAGTATAAATATGTAACCATTTGTGTCGAATTAATATAAGTTGTTACTCTTTACTGTTACATTGAAATTGTACTTATATCTCAATCTCAAACAAAATTGTTTCAAACAATATACAATGGTTAAACCTGGAACCTATAAGTCTCAAAGAAACCTGTGATCGAAAGGCAACATTGGTGTCAGAGCCCATGTTCTGATCCTTTGGGAGATCACTATCGAAAGAATACCAAACACACCCACAACACAGAATATTCACAACACAGATTTCACCAAACAACCCAACATGGTCCAAACACAAAAAATACATTTCCCCATAAGGGAAACAGTTACTTAAAAATAAAGTGGAAGAGGCTGTTTCATTTAATTCTCTTAAAACTACAAAACCGCCTATGGGAAACAAAACGATTGGTGAAACAAGTGGGATGTCAAAGAAACTCAGGCGTGCACGATGTTATGTGTGCAAGAAAAGAAGCCATGTATACTGGCAATGTATGAAGAAGGAGAAGGAAGTTGTTCCAGAAGTTAATGAATCAAGAGACATGGATTCCACAACAACACAGAAACAAAAGGAAGAAGTGACATTCAAGTATGAACCAGATTGTGTTCATGTCACCACTGATTACATGATAGAGGGGTCAGATAAGGGAAATTGGGACAATATTTGGTATGTTAGTAGTGTGTATAAAAAACATATGAGCCCTATGAAACACTTGTTTAGAAAATTGATTAAGAGATTCAAAGTGGAAGGTACTGAAGAAAAAGAGAAAAAGTTCTTAATCTCCTATGGAATAGGAGAAGTATTTGTTGAAACAAGTGTAGGAACTTTAGTTGTTTCAAATGTTCTATATACCCCTGAAATTACTCTCAATGTGTTAAGCCTAGATCAATTGGAAGAACAGGGTTATATTGTAAGTTTTGAAGGTAATAAATGTAAAGTCAGATATATGTTTGATGGTATGGAAGATATAAATGAATATGGAGACATTATAGAGGAAGAGGATGAAGAAAGCATCAAAGATAGTCATAACAGGTTCTTACATGAATACTTTAGATCACTAGATTTAAATGAGGAATGTCCTTTAATCAGAGGCATGGAAGATCTAAAAATGAATGAACAGGTTAGTTACAATTATGACTATGTGGACAGTGAATACCTAAGTTTGAATGGAACCCTTTACTTCATGAAAATAAATACATTTAAAAGATTCATTGTATTCCTAGACTTGATTAAGATTGATAAGATTGTCTATGGAAATTGGGAAGTAATGAAACACAAATTCATTGAGATGCTTGACTGGTTCTATTTAGTGTTCTTGAAACAAGAGTTGCTGGGTGAATTACCTCCTATTATAGGAGTAATAAAGATTGATTTGCTGGGCTTATATAAGTTTGTAGATTCACTAGGAGGGTATATGGATGTGACCCTGAACAATAAGTGGAATCAAGTAGCAAATCTGTTAGGATTGTCATATGAAAGTCAGGATGCAGTCAAAGAGGCATACAGGGAATACATAGGTTTGGTTAAAGTGTACTATGAGGAGGCTAAGAGGATGCAAGGAAAACAAGAAGTGGAGGCATGGTATGGCAGAGGTACTGCAGACAACCATGGGCCACAGGTTGATGCACAGGTCAAAGCTGGAGTACAAGATGAGCAAGATGAATCCCCAAAGAAAAGATGCAAGACTGTGAAAGATGCTATGCAGATAGATGAAGATGGCAATGGAAGCAAACTTGAAGCAACAATGGATGATATGGAAGCAAGTAGCAGTAGTGATGATTTCTTAATCATCACATGAAGATTTGGAACCAAGAAGCACAAAGCAGAATGGCATTTCACATTAGGGAGGAGAATGTGATCAAATTTAATGTTTATGCATTCTGTTTGAACAAGTTATTTATGTTTAATGTCTTACATTTGTACGGGTCAGTAAATGGGTCAAAAGGGAGTATTTTGTTTGGTTAAAGACTGTTAACCCAAACACCCCCTTTAACAGTTGGTAGAAAACGATTGGTAGTTATTATGGTTAGCAGTTATTGACAGTTATATGTGAAACAACACAACGATTCACTTGTAAAGTTGTGTCATTTCACATAGTATAAATATGTAACCATTTGTGTCGAATTAATATAAGTTGTTACTCTTTACTGTTACATTGAAATTGTACTTATATCTCAATCTCAAACAAAATTGTTTCAAACAATATACAATGGTTAAACCTGGAACCTATAAGTCTCAAAGAAAACCTGTGATCGAAAGGCAACAAAAAAAAAAAGAAAAATAAACAAAAGATAGGTAGTGCATAACACATGTTGAAATGTTGAATAATTAAGTGGGTAGCAAGCAGGAAAATTAACTAGCATGGTAGATTAACTAGTATGGTATAATGGGATGCCCATTCCAGAGAACTTGGTATTTTGCTTAAGGGACCAGAATCGTCACACTCTAGTGTGACATTGTCTGAGAAGACCCCTGACGCCGTCCAACCACTGGTTTATGAACCAACCTAAAACCCTAATCGACATCTGATGCCATCTGCGTACCCCCTAGCGTCGTCTGACCCCCGAAACCTATATATACAAGCCTAGGGTTTCATTATTTTCATGTATCATAAGTCATATTCGGGAGTTAGTTTTGGGACGAATTTTCCTAACATTGAAGAAGGTTTTTCTTGCTTTTTATTACATTGTAATCAAGGGAACATCAATACAATTTCCAGTTTGATTTATCATGTCTTCTATTATCAAATTTACCTTGTTTATTTTGTGCGATCCTCATTAATACGCTTGGCTAATCTTGTTAGTAACTCCTAGGATGCATGAAACCTAGATTATGATGAGTTATTTACTTGTGACACCTTAATTATTGTAAGTAACTGTATCTTGTTGTTTAATTCGTATCCATGTTGAATATATGAATAGCTTGCTTCATGAAGTACTAGCCTCAAGGCCCGCTCGTTAGGCGGCTAGCTTTAAAATTTGTTGAAAATATAAAACAAACAACAACGTTTAATGAGCAAATAAAAGATGTTGTGGAACAAAGTCACAACACCAGTATCAATGACGTTTCACAAATATGGAATTTTAGCGGATCGTTTTCTAACCAAGACCACAATCACCATAGCTGACACCTAGATCTAATCCATATCAAGGGAATTAAATCAGTAGAATACTTGAAATTTTAATTAACCAGATATATCCAATTAGTCTAGACCCGCTTTAACTAGATTTGTCTATTGATCATTTAGTGAACCTAAGCTAGTTGTGACACTCGTGCTAGTAATTGCATATCTAGGTTAGTTCTCACGCTAGGATATCATCCTTCTAGCGCCCAAGATTCGGTTTATTTAAATTGGGAATTGTGTTTACTGCATGAGTATATTAGGCTAGGTTAGCTTATCCGGCCCTTGTCTTAATTTGCCCATAGGATGTCTTCCTCGAATATCCACGTCATGATCACCTTAAATTAAGAAGTACTTCCCCGTACTTCAATTAATTAAGTTGTTATTAGTTTCTCCTAACCCTAGGTAGATTGTCCCTAAGTAGTTGCCCCTATCCTCCTGTTTGTTATCTTATTTTATTTAGTTGTTTTCATTTCATTTGTGTTTTCTCTTCGTTTAGTAATCCAGTCCAAAACCCCAAGACCTTTAATTGCTTTCATAAATAATAACAATACAAAAATAGCCCACCCCGTAGAGCAATAGGAATTTGCCTTAACCGTCCCCTAATTGTACCCCTAGAGAACGAATTTCCTCATGGTATTTGTCTATACTTTGCTACATCGATTAGGTACACAACCTAGAGGTTGAAAGCTTGACCTCGCATCACTGGACACTCGAGATAAATACACCTACACTTTTTCATTCTTTGCATGCCCAAAGCTTAAAATTTTCGCAAGAGAGTTTGCATTTTCACAGCAATTACCTTCTTGCCACCCATATACTCTCGCTTTAGAGTCTCCCATGCCTCTGTTGATGTTGTAGCTACTGCAATTTTTGGGAAAATCAGATCATCCGCTGCTTGTTGGATGAAGAAAAGAGCCTTGGCGTCTTTCTTTCGGTTGTCTCGTAGCTGCTGGTTAGGTTTTTCTGGATGCATTTCCTTGAACACATTCTCAATTAAGTCGCGTAACTCCTGAGACTTGAACGTCATCATCAGTTTTAGGCCCAAAAATGATAATTTTCACCTTTGAAAATTAGGATAAGGGGCTTGAAGAGGCGGAAGTACCGGTCATTGCCATGACAGATATTAGTACAAAACTAGGGTGAAAACATACTAGCATATATGGCCGGAGGAATCTGCCTCTGATACCAAATTTGTTGGTAAAAGAGGAAAAATTATGAATATGGTAAAGATAGAAGAGCAAACATGGGATACTCTTTTATTTTCAGTTTATACTAAAACACATAACCATATCAAATTTGTTGTTTTAGGTTGATTTTGTGATTGGCTGTTTTCTTAGATAAGATTATTTCAGGCCTCTGAATCCGCCACAACTAATAGTTATTTTTTTTGAACGGCAATTTGTGGCTACATGGCCCCTAGCCCGGAAGGCGTAGGTTGGGTCCAGCCCAAAAGGCAATGGCACCCTTCCCTTTACACACGCGAGAGGAAACCCCTATCGCCCTAGACAAGACTCGAACTTGAGACCTTGCCTAGGAGGGTAAAACCTCCCCCAAATTGGGTGGCCATCTGAACTATTAAAGTGACTTTAACTTCTTTTTAAATATGAGCAAAAATTTTGCTCCAAAAAAATGAGCAAAAATGTATTGCTCAACCCAATACAGCAACACGCAGATTACGACTCATACCAAAATTACTTGTGCCAGCATGAAGGTATTTTGGCAGGTTAAAGAATGCATTTGAAACACCCATTACCTTTAAAATATTGTCTCGATGCTAGCCATTGTCTAATAATTAGCGTAAAGCAATTAGTAGTTCATTTAATTTGTTCATAATACTACAGTGCCTACTCAGATAAATTAGAATTGATAACACGAGTACTCCAGTAGTTGAGTATAGTAACCGACTAACTCTAGATTGTACCTTCCAAAATCTAGGATCGTATAATGACGTCAAGATCTTTGTCTAGGTCCTCATCCAAAAATTTTAGTAGGCTTCTCCTCTTGATTTAACTGTTTAATACAAACTTTCAAATAATTTACTTGAACTATAATTATTCAGTCCAAAGGAACGATTTAAAAAAGTAATTAGCGTTTATACTTTTAACGTATAAAGCCGCGATATTAAACCCAATGGATTGTACGTAGTTTGGTGCTTAGTGGCTACCTATTGCAAGCCACCATCAAATGGGCATACTAAATATTTTCAAGAGGGAGAGGTACTTGTAGAGTAAATGATAAATGAAAACTCAATTCTTCCAACACAACTCCAAAATTTGTATCATAGAAACACATTTCCCGCCAGTTCTTATCGTCAAATACGTTTTTTTTTTGTAAAGGGGAGTAATCCTGCACCCTGGTAAATATATTAACAAAAAAACTTTGAAGTACAATGGATATGGGTGAAGTCCCACATCTCAGCCCGTTACATAGGCTAAAAGCTTACATAACAAGATACTACCTAATTTCTCAACTAGAAATCAAACCACAACTCAAATGATAACATAAGAACAACGAAATAAATTACTTCCTAAGGCCTTGAAGCTTGGTACCATACATGGCATTGAAAGCATCCAAATTACCGGGAAGATCATACACCTGGTTCGCATAATCATCGTAGTCATTTTTCATCTTAATCTTGTTCAAACTCTTGCCCCCCACCAAAAAGATTAGCAGACTCATCAAAAGGGTTAGCAACCACCTAGTCTTAAGAATCAGACACCACAATTTCTCCCACCTTTGAAAATGGGTTAACCCTCTTAGTTGCAGAGGTCGACGGAATAGGAATACCATCATCATCCACAAGAGTAGCTTTCCCATCTATAATTAGCTTTTCATGCTTACCAATTTTCTCAACTAAAGGAGTAGAACCCTTACTAGACTCTACCTCATTAGCTTCCATTGTATTACCTGTCTTAGTAGACTCATCCTTATTTACTTCCATTGTACTAGCTGTCTTAATAGACTCATCCGCAGTAACTTCCATTGAACTACCAGCATCCACATCCTTGTTGTTGTCATTAGACGGAATACCCAAAGCATCCAGATCATCCATATTTAGGGCAGCAAACTGATTAGATGTAGAGATCTTCGTTCCACTCGTACTAGGCACATCAGAAGCCATCTTCTTAGTGCCATCCACCTTCTTAGGTTCAGGAGTAGTCTTTTTGGGTTGATACTGAAACTGCTTACCCACAACAGGTTTAGAAAACCCTCCTTTACCCTGAGTTGTAGAACCGCTTTGCTTACCTTTCTTTTTATTATTGACAGTCGTGAAACCATCATTAACATGCTTAGTAGGCTGAACCGGAGGTGCAACAACTTTAGGACAATCAATCAGAGTATGACCAAAGATCTTACATTTATCACACCTAGGTGGTTTCCACTCGTATTCAACCCGTATCTTCTCAATAGTCGAACCCGACCCATCAAGTAATGGTATCTCAAGCAAGGCGGTTCTACAACTCAGAGTAAAGGAGGGTTTTCTAAACCTGTTATGGGTAAGCAGTTTCAGTATCAACCCAAAAAGACTACTCCAGAACCTAAGAAGGTGGATGGCACTAAGAAGATGGCTTCTGGTATCGTCAAATACGTTTCTATTTCCATTTTAAGACGGAAGCATGCCATTGATTGTATTGTACATTTTCATTGTTTCACTTATGCCCAGATTTGTAAAAAGATTTAACCACTGTTTTTTTCAAAGGTTATTAACATAAATTGATTGTTTAAGTTGATGTATCACATCTGTTACAAGGGTCATGAAATTAAGACTAGCATATATTTATTGTAAGCCATTAATAAAGAATATTGATATCTGGAATGTTTAATACTTGATATCATCTATGTCCATATAAATAATCCTTGCATACCATCTTCCTTACTCATCCTCACAAACTAAACCCTAAAAGCTTCAAGTGTGTGTCAGCCTTCATAGTCATCCGATTTCCCATTTGATGAAGAATAAAGGAAGTTCTGTTGTTCATCTCATGAAGACAAGTGAAGAAGACTCGATTGCCGTGTATAACATTAGGGGGTGAATGTTGGACCAATAATGTTAATTATAAACGGAAAGTTAAGTGGTCTGGTATGTCAAGAATAAAGTTAATAACCGAATGGAAGTTAATTTCGGTTATAGTTAGTTATTTATGGAAAGTTGTGACTCTTGGGAAAAGTCACGATGGTTCATTTAGTGTCAAACATTGTAATCAAATAGTTAACCCTTCCAGTTTAATATATGAGAATTATTAAAGGGTTCAAACCCAATCTTCTTTGTTTCTGTAATGACAAGTTATCAGTTGTAATCATGCAATATGATCACTCAATACATACAACATAATCGTTGTTATGTTGTGATATTTATCAGAATCTATTATTGTTAATCTTGTGTATAATTCGATCCTGAAACATATGGAACCTGTGAAATCCGAACAATTTATACTTTTAACATATAAAGCCAAGATATTAAACACAATGGATTGTACGTAGTTTGGTGCTTAGTGGCTACCTATTTCAAGCCACAAACAAATGGACATAATAAATATTTTCAAGAGGGAGAGGTACTTGTAGAGTAAATGATAAATGAAAACTCAATTCGTCCAACACAACTCTGAAATTTGTATCATAGAAAACACATTTCCCGGCCAGTTCTTATCGTCAAAATACGTTTCTATTTCCATTTTAAGACGGAAGCATGCCATAGATTGTATTGTGCATTTTCATTGTTTCACTTACGCCCAAATTTGTAAAGAGATTTAACCACTGTTTTTTTAACAAAGGTTATTACCATAAATTGATTGTTTAAGTTGCTTTATCACATCTATTAAAAGGGTCACGAAATTAAGACTACCATATATTTATTGTAAGCCATTAATAAAGAATATTGATATCTGGAATGTTTAATGCTTGATATCATCTATGTCCATATAAATAATCCTTGCATGCCATCTTCCTTACTCATCCTCACAAACTAAACCCTAAAAGCATCAAGTGTGTGTCAGCCTTCATAGTCCTCCGATTTCCCATTTGATGAAGAATAAAGGAAGTTCTGTTGTTCGATTCAGAAACCTACATCTGAAACTCACAGTAGTGCTATTGGTAGAGATTTCAATGTCAATGCAATGACAAAGGTACAAAAGATCCAGCACATGTTGATGTTAGCCAATAAAGAAAAGTCGTTAAGGGTAAGGGTTTGGTACTCAATATCCTAGGGCCTTTGTTAGCATTTAAGAATTATAGAAAAGTGATTGTCATTCTCATATTTTTAATATAGTGTGTCGTGTGTTAGAAATAGTTATAAGAATTAATATTGGGCATTGGACTTGTTAATCTAATAGGTTTAGAGTTATTATAAAAAGCCTTATAATAAGTTATGTAATACAAGTCCAAACCCAAGCCCATAGAAAGCCCATCCTTCCTTTTTATGGAAGTATAAAAGGCACAAACCTCCTCATTTGAGAAGTGTGCTTGAATGTGTAATGTGTGTGTTTTATGAATGAAATGTATTCTCTTTCTCTCTCTACTTTCTCTCTCTAAAATACACAACATACAAGTTACCAAAGTGTTAGCATTTAAGAATTATAGAAAAGTGATGGTCATTCTCATATTTGTAATACAGTGTGTCGTGTGTTAGAAATAGTTATTAGAATTAATATTGGGCGTTGGACTTGTTAATCTAATAGGTTAAGAGTTATGATAAAAGCCTTGTAATATGTTAAGGAAAACAAATCCAAGCCCAAGCCCTAAGAAAGCCCATGAGGCCCTATTGTATGAAGTATAAAAGGCATCCACACACCTCATTTGTAGGTGTGCTTGTGTGTGAAATGAATGTGTGTTTTAGAATCCTCTCCTCCTCTTTCTCTCTCTACTCTCTTTCTCTCTCTAAGCATACAACATGTAAGTCACCAAAAGTACCAAAATTAATGTTTGTTAAGTTGTTCTACGGTCCTACAAGTGGTATCAAGAGCAAAGGGATAATTTTAGGTTAGTTTAGATCGTTTCTTGGTGAAAAAGTACGAATCTAGGGCTGTTTTTACGTGATTTATCGAGTTTGTTTGAGCTTTATCGAGTTTGTTTTTGAAGATTATCGAGTAAGGTCCTTAAATATCGAGTAAGAGGCTGTTTTTATCGAGTTTGGGCAATTCTCTAGAGTTTATCGAGAAAGCAGCCAGTTTTTATCGAGTAAGAGCAAATCTCAATCTTTACCGAGTAAGGAGTCTCAGTGAGTACCGAGTAAGGTGGCAGTATCAAGTAAGGGTTTGTATCGAGTAAGCAGTTTTTACCGAGTTAGCACAGAACTATCGAGTAAGGTCAAAAATATCGAGTATTGAGCTGTTTTATCGAGTTTGTAAGCTATTTATCGAGTAAGACCCCAATTTAACTGAGTAAGCTTATTTTTTATTGAGTAAGCTTATATTTTGCGAGTTAGCCTTTATTCCTTATCGTTAATCGAGTAAGGACTTCTTCTTGGACTTTCCTAAACGAAACTCTGTCCGTTTTACCTTAGATTTATCAAGTAAGCAACTTTACTGAGATACCAAACTTCAAACGGCTATAACTTTTGAACCGTAATTCCGTTTTCAGCGAAATACCTGTCAAAACGACAGTGAGACTAAGGAGATCGACACGTTGAACAAGCTAAAGATCAATTAACCCAACCTTCGAAGCCCAAATCCTCTCCGAATGAAAGTTATCGGCATTTTTAAGTTTTAGACCAAATTTTCACCGAAAAAAACATCTAATACTTTCAAACAACCTTTGTTATCTTTCAAAAGATCCTTTAAACAACTTTTCACTTCGAATTGAATCAATGGCAACTCAACAAGATATCCATGCAGCCGGTGCCGAAAACCGACCTCCCATGCTGTCAAAGGGTGGTTATTCACAATGGGCTAGTAGAATGTTACACTATCTTAAGAGTAAAACAAATGGAAAATAACTTGTTCACTCTATTTTGAAGGACCCTAAAATACACAACATACAAGTTACCAAAGTGTTAGCATTTAAGAATTATAGAAAAGTGATGGTCATTCTCATATTTGTAATACAGTGTGTCGTGTGTTAGAAATAGTTATTAGAATTAATATTGGGCGTTGGACTTGTTAATCTAATAGGTTGAGAGTTATGATAAAAGCCTTGTAATATTTTAAGGAAAACAAATCCAAGCCCAAGCCCTAAGAAAGCCCATGAGGCCCTATTGTATGAAGTATAAAAGGCATCCACACACCTCATTTGTAGGTGTGCTTGTGTGTGAAATGAATGTGTGTTTTAGAATCCTCTCCTCCTCTTTCTCTCTCTACTCTCTTTCTCTCTCTAAGCATACAACATGTAAGTCACCAAAAGTACCAAAGATTAATGTTTATTAAGTTGTTCTACGGTCCTACAAGTGGTATCAAGAGCCTAGGGATAATTTTAGGTTAGTTTAGATCGTTTCTTGGTGAAAAAGTACGAATCTAGGGCTGTTTTTACGTGATTTATCGAGTTTGTTTGAGCTTTATCGAGTTTGTTTTGAAGATTATCGAGTAAGGTCCTTAAATATCGAGTAAGAGGCTGTTTTTATCGAGTTTGGGCAATTCTCTAGAGTTTATCGAGAAAGCAGCCAGTTTTTATCGAGTAAGAGCAAATCTCAGTCTTTACTGAGTAAGGAGTCTCAGTGAGTACCGAGTAAGGTGGCAGTATCAAGTAAGGGTTTGTATCGAGTAAGCAGTTTTTATCGAGTTAGCACAGAACTATCGAGTAAGGTCAAAAATATCGAGTATTGAGCTGTTTTATCGAGTTTGTAAGCTATTTATCGAGTAAGACCCCAATTTTACCGAGTAAGCTTATTTTTTATTGAGTAAGCTTATATTTGGCGAGTTAGCCTTTATTCCTTATCGTTAATCGAGTAAGGACTTCTTCTTGGACTTTCCTAAACGAAACTCTGCCCGTTTTACCTTAGATTTATCAAGTAAGCAACTTTACCGAGATACCAAACTTCAAACAGCTATAACTTTTGAACCGTAACTCCGTTTTCAGCGAAATACCTGTCAAAACGACAGTGAGACTAAGGAGATCGACACGTTGAACAATCTAGAGATCAATCAACCCAACCTTCGAAGCCCAAATCCTCTCCGAACGAAAGTTATCGGCATTTTTAAGTTTTAGACCAAATTTTCACCAAAAAAACATCTAATACTTTCAAACAACCTTTGTTATCTTTCAAAAGAACCTTTGAACAACTTTTCACTTCGAATTGAATCAATGGCAACTCAACAAGATATCCATGCAGCCGGTGCCAAAAACCGACCTCCCATGCTGTCAAAGGGTTGTTATTCACAATGGGCTAGTAGAATGTTACACTATCTTAAGAGTAAAACAAATGGAAAACAACTTGTTCACTCTGTTTTGAAGGAACCTTCAAGCCAAAAGAAATACTAGACCCTGGTGATCCTAATGGAACCCCCTAGTACCACCTTTCATAGATTACACACTGAGGCTGACTACACTGAAGAGGACAGACAACAAATCATAGCTGATGATCAAGCATTTCATCTTGTTGTTCTTGGTCTACCTGAAATGACTTATGCGATAGTGGATAGTGAAGAAAGTGCTCATGCTGTCTGGGAAATAGTCAAAAAGTTAATGTATGGAACAGACATCGGGAAACAAGAAATGGAAACCGAATTGCTCAAGGAACTACGCAAGTTTACTTCAATTCCTGGTGAATCAATAGAGTCGTATTACCACATGTTCTGTAAGGTCATGAATGATTTGTCAAGGCATAATCTCACTCAGACAAACATTGCTAACAACACAATTTTTCTGAATGAGCTACAACCAGAATGGGGAAGATATGTCACTATAGTTTATCAAACGAAGAATTTGCATGATGTTACCTATGATCAGTTGTATGACTTCTTGAAGCAGAATCAGGCTGAGGCAAATGAAGTAAGAGCTGAATTACTTGCTAAAAAACATGATCCTCTCGCACTCATTGCTAATACACCAACACCTTTACCAATGCACACACAACATCAACCATCATCATCTTCCAATCTCAACTACATGCAACAACAATATCTTCCACAACAACAAACTGCTGTAATCCCACAACAACAATTCTACCCACAACAACAACAAGTTATTCCACAACAACAGTATCCACAGTTCCAAGAACCAGAGTTCACTGACAATGATGAATCTACTGCTGCTTTGACACAAGCACTTGCTCTTCTGACAAAAGCAGTCCAAGGACGCTATTCAACATCAACTAACAACAACCAAATGATTTCATCGAACACTCGCAACAAGCAGATTGCTCAGCCGAGTTTCAATATGGGCAATGGAGGCCAAATGGTTGGAGTTATGGGGAATCAGCAAGGATATGCTATGGGATTTCACATGGGTAATCAGAATATGCAGAATCAGATGGGTCAGATGGGTCAGTATGCAGGGAATCAGATGGGTCAGTATGCAGGAAATCAGTTGGGTCAGTTTGTTGGAAATCAGCGGGGTCAGAATGTTGGTAATCGGGCAGTGAGATGGGTCAGACGGGTCAGTATGCAGGGAATCAGATGGGTCAGTATGCAGGAAATCAGTTGGGTCAGTTTGTTGGAAATCAGCGGGGTCAGAAGGTTGGTAATCGGGCAGTGGGTAATCAGTTTGGCAATGTTGCAGCTCCAGTTGGTGGGAATTATGGTAATGTGAATGTCAATCAGGGAAATATGGTAAAGTGTTTCAACTGTCAAGGTGTAGGTCATATGGCAAGGAACTGTCCCTCTAAGCCGAACAAGAAAGATCCAGAGTACTTGCAGAAAGCATTGATGTTGGCTCAGAAGGAGAAAGCAGGATTTCAGTTGAGTGCCGAGGAGAATGATTACATGGCTCTTATGGATGATATGGAAGATCAAGAGGATATTGACGCAAACTGCATCTTCATGGCAAATCTTCAGGAGGCTAAGTATGATACCGATTCTGAGATACCTCCTGTTTATGACACCGATGCAGTATCTGAGGTACCATTAAACAACACTTGCAACAATAATGATATATTTGATATGTCCCCTCATGAGGAGCAGCATTCTGAGACTCAAGCAATCACTTATGATACATACCTGGATACGCCAAGTTGTAGCAATATTACTTCGGCAACTCCTGATATGAATCATAATGATGGCTCCATTTCACAGCACGCTGAGAATGATGAGGAAACACGTGCCTTATTTGAATCATTGTTGAATAATCGTACTATTGAAATTGGAAAGTGAAAAAGGTCAATCACGAAGTTAAGGCCGCAAATGAGAAATTGACCACTGAGCTTGAGATATACAAGGAAAAAGAAAAAAGTTTACAAATTGATAAAAAAACGCGAGTCTGAATTTGAAATTGGTTATAAGAAGATACTTGTTAAAGAGAGGGAACTTCAATAGAAATTTGACACTCTTGAAGTCACTTCAATGAAAACCATTAAGTCTTTAAAACAAGAGATTTATGATTTAACTAACCAACTTTCAAAACAAAAATCAGCTTATACCAATCTTGAAAAATAACGGGATGAGTTGAAAAAGGAATTTGCAAAGAAAGAAGATAAACTTTTGGAAGAAATCATAGAGTCAGAACATAAGATTGCAAAACTTGAAAATTTGTTGGTTAAAACGGGTCATTCAGCTCAAACCATTCATATGATTATGAATCAGACTGATCCGATTTACCACACAAAAAACAAAATGGCTCTAGGTAACAAAACTCCTTGTAATCTCAAGAAAGCTCAGAGAGAACATAATGTTTTATACAATGGAAATGTGATATATGAGAAACATGATCCTCCTATTGTTCGTGATTATGTGGAAACGATGGAACTGGTCGAAGTGAGCATCATTAAAATGAAACAAAAGAACCCAGATTTAAAACCAATTGATTACACCAAACTGAACAAACTTTCTGGAATCACTTTTGTTCAACAAAAACAAGCGTATGAGATTTCAAAAAACCTTTCCAAAAGCCAAGGAATTTCAAAACATGTTTCTAAACCTGTAGTTGTTTCCAAATCTCTTTCAAACATGGAACAAATGTCGTCAAACAACACTTTTAACACAAGTGCTGCAAGAGGATATCTTGATGATCTCAAAACCAGAGTTGGACAATTTCAAAAGACTTTAGAATCTAAAACGGATATAACTGAGAATAATTGGAATTCCACGGTTCATTTACAAGTAAAAAAGATTCTTGAAAATGACATTTCTCCACAACTCAACCCTGTTAATGCTAGAGTAATTCATTTTTAACAAGCATTTTTGAAAGAAACAGCTGACTTTGTTAAGGATCACAAATCCCTGATAAAGAAGGCAAATGAATCTTTTGAGAAGATAAATGTTTTGGAAAAGTTAAACGACTCTCTCTTCGAAGCAGTTTTGTTTACTGATATTATGTCTATTATGTTGAAACATATTCTGTTGAGGATGATGAAAGACTTCGAGCTAAGACCTCCGCAATTGTTTCAAAATATGAAAATGCTCTTATTAAACTTGAAAAAGAAAACGTGTCATATTTTAAACAACTTGATCGGAAAAAAGAAGAATGCAAGTATGACAAATTGTCGTATGAGCGTGCCTTCAAGAACATGAAAGAGCAAAATGATCTTTTGAGGGCTCAGTTAGAAAGTCAAAAAGGAATGGGTATGGATACTAAGTTTGCAAAACCATCGACTTCGGACAAAGAAAATACTTCTAAACTGGTTGTTAAACCAAAAATGTCAATTTCTCAATTTGTTCCAAAAGTCGATGTGAAAAAGGATTTGACAAAACCAGTCACTCCATCACCCTTGTCCAAGAATAATGAAAATGAAAAGAGTGTTGAAAAAGGAAAAGCGGTTGGCAAAACACCAAACCAAAAGTGATAGCCCCTGGTCTTCTTAGGATTAGTCCCACTATTGCGTTTGCCTCAACATCTAGGACAAATGAACAATGCATAAAGGATAATTCTAAAGAATCTAGGGATACTAAATATGACAACAAAATAAATTCTAATGAGTGTGCCTTACCTTCTACAGGGTTAGCAAGCACCTCTAGGAGCAGCAGACTACAGCCTAGGAGCAATACAAGGAACAATAGAGTCTCGCCTTTCTCTAAGAGTAGTAGCAAGAATAAAGTGGAAGAAGTAGAAGAACACCCTAGGAATTTATCGCTTTGTAATAAGAGAAATAATTCATCTGAATGTAATGTCAAACGTACTGTTTCTAATGCATGTAATGACTCTGTTTGTTTAATATGCAAGAAATGTTTAATTAATGATGTTCATGATGAATGTGTTTCTAAGCATGTGAATGTGTTGCCTGAACAGAAGGATGTGCCAAATAGACCTAGTGCTAAATCTAGATATTTTGGTAAACTAACTAAAAGTATTAGGAATACCACAAATAGCCAAATGCCTAGGAACTATCTTAAGTATTGTGCATGGAAACCAACGGGTAGAGAATTCATACTTCAGGATGGCACATTAATAGCGGTTCAATCTGAAAATCTAGAAACCTTCTATGAGTGTGATACTGATTTTACCTCTAACCCCATGGAACCAAATTCAGAACGGTTTCCAAACACAAAATCTTCTGTTCTTCGCAAGTTATCGAAATTTGTCTTTTGATCGTCGACTCGGGCTGCTCCAAGCACATGACCGGGAATTTAAAGCTGCTGATCAATTTTGTTTGGAAATTTATGGGTACTGTACGCTTTGGTAATGATCATGTTGCAGCTATTCATGGTTATGGAGATCTTCAGTTTGGGAATTTATTAATCACTCGAGTTTACTACGTCGAAGGGTTGGGACACAATTTGTTTTCAGTTGGGCAGTTTTGTAATGCAGATTTAGAGGTTGCCTTTCGGAAAAATAAGGTTTTTGTTAGAAATTTGGTTGGAGATGATCTTTTAACCGGAAATCGTGGCACTAACCTTTATGCTATCGACATCAATACAATCGCCTCTACATCACCAATTTGTCTTATGACAAGAGCATCCGAAACAAAGTCTTGGTTGTGGCATCGACGTTTATCTCACCTCAATTTCGACACCATTAACAAATTAGCCAAAGACAACATCGTCAACGGACTTCCTAAGTTCAAATACACCAAGGATCACTTATGTCCATCATGTGAACAAGGAAAAAGCAAAGGAGCATCATATAAACCCAAAACCGTACCTAGTTCGGAAGCAAGGTTACATCTGTTGCATATGGACTTATGTGGCCCAATGAGAGTTGAAAGCATCAAAGGAAAGAAGTATATTCTTGTTATCGTCGATGATTATTCACGGTATACTTGGGTAAAGTTTTTGAGATCAAAAGACGAAGCACCTGGCAACATCATCACCTTTCTGAAGCGTATTCAAGTTCTACTTCAAGCTCCACTAAGGATTGTAAGAACAGATAAAGGCACAGAATTCACCAATCAGGAGTTAAGATCGTATTTTGCAGATGTTGGTATCACACATCAGACATTAGTTGTTAGAACTCCACAGCAGAATGGGGTAGTTGAAAGAAGAAATAGAACTCTTGTGGAAGCTGCTCGCACAATGCTCATTTATTCTAGTGCACCACTATTCTTATTGGCTAATGCCGTAGCCACTTCTTGTTTCACTCAAAACCGACCCTAATTCATCCAAGATTCAATAAAACACCATATGAGCTTGTGAACAATCGGAAACCGGATATCTCTTATCTTCACGTGTTTGGCGCTTTGTGCTATCCAACGAACGACAGAGAAGATCTAGGGAAGCTGAAAGCTAAGGGTGATATTGGAATCTTCATTGGATATTCAGAAAACTCAAGGGCATTCCGGGTGTATAATAGGAGAACAAAAAGGATAATGGTGACGATGAATGTGAAATTTGACGAGATTTCACAAATGGCTTCTGAGAGACTCGCTCTAGAACCCATGCTTAACCCAATAGCTTCTAATCAAACCATATTAGGACCTGCACCAAACAGTCAGACTTCTGGACACATCAGTTCAGGACTTGTACCTGATGGAGCTCAGTCAACAACACCGGATAAATCTTCAGAACAAGAACTGGTAAATTTCTTCGAGTTAATGTTTGATGAATACTATGGTGGAACTTCAACAAATGCATCTCAACATCATTCCGCTGCACCTGCTCAAAGCCATCAACCACCACCACTACCAACACAAGATGCATCTACCACAATCGAAGCTGAAGCACCTACTCCCTCAACATCATCAACATCTACTCCAGCAACTCCGGTTATTGAAATTGTTCTAACAAGATTTGATGAGCAAAATCAAACCACAAATTTTCAAGAAGAACCCACACAAAACCAAAACAATGCTTCGTTAGAAGAAGAAGAAGAAGTATTTGAAAATCCGTTTGCAACAGACTCTGCTGAATCTTCTTCAAGGTTACATGAACCATCTAACACGCATCTGTTAAAACCAAGGTACCCTTCTACACTCAAGTGGACAAAAGACCATCCAATCGAACACGTTATTGGTGAACCTTCAAGGCCAGTTCAGACGAGGAGACAACTTGCCACAGATCTCGAATTGTGTATCTACATTTGTTCATTAAGTCTTAAAGAACCTAAGAACATTCGGGAAGCAATGGCAGAAAACCCATGGATAGAAGCGATGCAGGATAAAATTCTTCAATACCAGTTACATGATAGTTGGGAACTTGTCCCACGACCACTTGAGAAACGTGTTCTTGATCTCAAATGGTTGTGGAAGAACAAAATGGATGAGGAAATAACTGTAATTCGCAACAAAGCTCGTCTCGTGGCTAAAGGGGTATCCACAGGAAGAAGGGATAGACTTCGAGGAATCATTCGTGCCCGTAGCTAGATTGGAAGCAGTCCGGATTTTCTTAGCCTATGCAGCTCACAAAAACATCACAGTCTATCAGATGGACATTAAGACAATATTCTTGAATGGAACTCTGAAAGAAGAAGTGTATGTGAGTCAGCCAGAGGGATTCATCAACAAAGAACATCCAGACTACGTCTACAGGCTTATGAAAGCCATTTATGGTCTAAAACAGGCTCCAAGGGCATGGTATGATGAACTATCATCTTTCTTGCTCAAAAACAATTTCACCAAAGGAACGGTTGATAACACAATGTTTACTAAAAAATACAAAGATGATATTTTGATCGTTCAGATTTATGTGGACGACATCATTTTTGGATCAACCAATCCAAACCATTCAAAACATTTTGAAAATCTCATGAAAAGCAAATTTGAAATGTCCATGATGGGGGAACTAAAATTCTTTCTTGGTTTGCAAAAACATCAATCCCCTAGTGGTATTTTTATAAATCAAGCTAAATATACAATAGAGATTTTGAAAAAACATGGTATGGAAGATTGTGATTCTGTTGGTACACCAATTGTCACTTCACCAAAAACTTGGTGCTGATTTGTTTGGGAAACCCATGGATCCGAAGGAATATCGGAGCATGATCGGTTCTCTCATGTACCTAACTGCTAGTCGACCCGATATTCAATTTACTGTTTGCCTATTAGCACGGTTTCAGGCAAAGCCTATCGAACTTCCCCTCAAAGAGGTTAAACGGATCTTTCGGTACCTACGAAGAACCATTAACATGGGACTTTGGTATCCGAAGGATTCGGGGTTTAAACTAACAGCATTTTCAGATGCCGACCATGCAGGTGATCAAGTTACAGCAAAAAGTACATCAGGTGGAGCACAATTTTTGGGTGAAAAGCTAGTAAGCTGGTCGTCAAAGAAACAGGATTGTACTGCACTATCAACCGCGGAAGCCGAGTATGTGTCTCTATCTGCGTGTTGTGCCCAAGTTCTTTGGATGCGGACACAGCTCACAGATTATGGCTTTCATTTCGACCGCATTCCTATGTATTGTGACTCGAAAAGTGCCATAGCCATCTCGTGCAACCCCGTTCATCATTCTAAGACGAAGCATATTAGAGTCCGCTACCACTTCATCAAAGAGCACGTAGAAGAGGGTACTGTTGAATTACATTTCGTTAAAACTGATTACCAACTCGCCGATCTATTTACTAAAGCCCTTCCAAAAGATAGGTTTGACTTTTTAGTTCGACGAATTGGCATGCGAAGCCTAACCCCTGAGGAGTTAGAACGTCTTCTCGAAACTTCTTGAAAAATGTTTTCAAAACCGCTTCGCTGTAAATATTTTTGAAAAACAAAATACAAAATTGAAAAACCAACAAAAAACAAAATACAAAATTTGAAAAACCAACAAAAAACAAAATACAAAATTTGAAAAAGCAACAAAAACAAAATACAAAAATACAAAAACAATATATAAAATAAAAAATCCAAAAATATTCTTCGCACGACATGTCTCTCGTATAATCGATATTATGTACGTTTCTAGAAATGTCATTCAACAATGACACGGATATATACATATGCTTGAGCGGGAGTTCATTTAAATGTTTTCTAAAATATGTCGTTTCTCAAATTTTCTCAAAAATGGCTTTCGTATACTTCAGTACGAAACCCGAACCTCAATGATGACTTCTGATTATTTTTTATCAGGACTCGAATGCTCGTAACCGATATTCTTTTCAAAAAGTTCGAGTATAAACAAACGAAAAGATATCAAGCAAAAACTCGTTTTCTCAAAATGACTTGTGTACATTTCAGTACATAACTCGTGTTTCAAAAATAGAACTCCCTCTACACCCTTAAAATTTATTTTAAACTCTATGTTTAAACAATACGCTTTCTTTAAGGGGGAGTATAAACATAAAAAGAAAAAATGTTCCGATTTCATGCGAAAACAAATCCGTCTATCTCTAGAAAAGCTTTTTCTATTAATCAGTTGATATCAAAAATATCACGAAATGCTATTTTTGAGGGGGAGAAGACGTGATTAAATGTGATCAAAATGTTTAAAGATTGTGGCAGAATCTCGAGCTCATTCGTAAAGACTTAAATGTCTTTACTCGACTCAGATTTAACCCTGGAATTGACGAAACAAAAAGTTAGTATTCGAAAGGATTTATCCGAGTAGAAAGTACCGTTTCGAGAAACTTTTCTTAGATGTATACTTTGACGGGTCTAACTTCCTTTATAAGGAATGTTAACAACTTCAAGTTAGTTATTAGGGCTAGTTATCACCTGAAAGCTGATAATGGATCCCTTTAACTAAGCAACGTAAACGTGTCCCTCGGGTATGTGTCTATTAAGAGTGGATCAATTCAAAAAGTGCAAACTCCTCCCGCATGTGCAAATTTCTGAAAAATTGTATGAGCACATGTGAAGGGGGAGTCCTTCAAATGGAATCAAAACTCTCAAAGTGTTAACAAAAATGTTTCATTATCATAAACACTTTGAGAAGATTTTCAAATATTTGGTTCATTGTCAACAATAGGATAGTCATGGTGTCATAAGGTGATTAAGGTTAGGAAAACCGTCCATGATCCGCCAGAGCCAGAGGGATCTACCCAAGGACAATTCCAATAGTGTAGAATTAGAAGTCCTTAGGTATGATTTGAAAAAAGGAGTAAAGAATAAAAGGAGAAAGAAGGGGTTGAAGAATTAAAAAGAAAAAGTAATGAAAAGGGTGAAAAGAAATAGCCCTCCATATGTTCATCCTTAGGGCAGACACCGGGTTCAATTCATATGCTACTGGTTGTTACTAAGGTGACACCGGTATTGAAGACAAGACGTCATGGACCCAGTGACGCACTGCACTTAAACCTTCTAGTCACTCGGGTATCTCTCAAAAGGTACTTGTTTCATTCTCACGGAGATCCTTGCATAATCTATCGACCTGTCTCTTAGAGATGGTTGATATTGAAAAGGAGGCCCTCTGCTCCATGCCTCCGCATAGGAAACCAATTCTGCACTTATTGAGTCTAGAGCCCCGAGATTACTTCAAAGATCTCTTAGGAACACTTAACATTACTACACTGGTTGTTCTACATCAATGGACACCAGTTGTAAATTATCGAGTCCTACGCAGATCTTAGCAATCTGCCGAGAACGTTTATGAGAAAATTTACTTATGTATTTCTCAATGATTGAACGGAAATTCCTACCAGGGTCAACATCAAACAGCCCTGATGGCTGGTCACTTCGGTAATTCTTTATGGGTTACGCTTAGTGTTTGCGATGGTTCCAAAACGGTCTACAGTTGTGGGGTGATCTCCAGCGACTCACCTAATCGTGGGTGTACTTCGGTATGTCTGTGTAAGCCCTTTAGAGGGTATCCGATTAGGAATGGCCATGGTAAGGATTAGAAGGAGTCTTCACACTATGCTGTTGACGATCTCTAATTCCGAACCTGTAAGTACCGGTTGTTTATGACTAACGATTTTCATGCAACTACCATCACCTCATCATTATCACCACCACCACACTAATTTCCACATGCTCATACATACATCACAAAGTCAAAGGAAAGTTCTCACAAAGATGAAAGGATAGCAACAGTCAAAGAAAGATTGTGGAAAACTAGAAGGGGGGTTGAATAGTTTTACGTCTTTTAAATTTGTAAAAACTTTGGTTATGAAAACTTCGATTCCAATTTTATGTGATATCAACTTGCAATTATAAACAACAAAGCATACTAACAAATATAATAAGAAACATGCAAGTAAATAAGTAAGGAAATAGAGGTAGAAAGATAGCACCGTGAGACAAAGTATTTATAGTGGTTCGGCTACGAATCTCCTCTTCGTCCTACTTCACTCCCCGAGCACCTAACTCGAGAGTTTTCTTCACTATGTCAACAAGCTCTCTTATGGCGGAGAAAACCTTACACAACTTTTACTTACACAATTTACGACAGTAAGCTAAATGTCGGGTTCTAATTGTAGCTAGAACCAATCTCACACCACTACACAACTTAGCACTACTTCTACAATACTTATATACTCCACAACTTCTTCACTACTTCACACCACTTCAATACTTCACTACTTCTTCTTCTCTACACAACTTCTATTCACAACTAACACACCTAGATCTATCTAATTACAAGCACACCACACCTTCACAAAAGATTTACACAATATACAATGCTTATCTACAATACTTCTTAAACTTGATGTTGAAGGAGTATTCTTCTCTTGCACTTTGGATGAGGATGGATGAGGAGGGATTGAATCACTTGAAACAAAAATTAATAATCTTATGATCAAAGGATTTTGAAAGATGTTTAGAGAGAATTGGATATGAAAATTTTAGTGCAAAAGGTGAGAAAAAATACCAGGTTTGAGCAGGTATTTATAGGCAAAGAAATCTGACAACAGGAGCGTGTCGGCCCCCTTAAATGGAGGCCGGCCCCCTTAAAATTAAGGGGGTCGCCCCTTATAATTAAGGGGGCCACCCACCTGTAACGGCCAGATTTTTTTGTCTTTTTCTAGGGAAAGTTAATTTGGTGAAAAACTAACTGATTTTGGTTAAAAATTTGAATTCATATATTTAGTATGATTTAAACATTTTCCTTTATTACCAAAAGTGTTTTTCAAAAATATATAATATGTTTATATTATTTAATAAACTTTGTAATAATTAATTACATACCCCTTTGATCATGGAATGTATTAAGCACTTGTTTATTCATACCTTAAGTGATTTAGTTGGATAAAATGATATAAACTAACTTAATACTTGTTTACGTAGTAATCTTACGTTTAATGTTTTTACATTTTGTGCTCGTCAAAACGTAGAGATATCGAAAAATATAAATAACGTTTTTATACATTATTTATATCAACAAAGATTCTACGCCAATAAGAAGGATCTGCAAAGTAAAGTGACAAAGATAAAAGTAAAAGAACGGGAACAACAAATGTATGTATGACAATGACTAAAGACATATGAGCATATTGGAAAGGCGTTTATCCATCAAAGACGTGACGAAAGGTAGATAACTCCACCACAACAACAAAGAGAAAAGAACTAAGAAAAGTCATTTATCTAAGATCACAAAGCATGAAGGAACAAAGACTAAAGACTATTCTACAACGACACGCAAAGTTCAAAGACAAAGAAGACAAAGACCTAATCACGTGGAGAATCATTCGAATGACCACCCCTTAGGGGGAGATTGTTAGCATTTAAGAATTATAGAAAAGTGATGGTCATTCTCATATTTGTAATACAGTGTGTTGTGTGTTATAAATAGTTATTAGAATTAATATTGGGCGTTGGACTTGTTAATCTGATAGGTTAAGAGTTATGATAAAAGCCTTGTAATATGTTAAGGAAAACAAGTCCAAGCCCAAGCCATAAGAAAGCCCATGAGGCCCTATTGTATGAAGTATAAAAGGCATCCACACACCTCATTTGTAGGTGTGCTTGTAAGTGAAATGAATGTGTGTTTTAGAATCCTCTCCTCCTCTTTCTCTCTACTCTCTTTCTCTCTCTAAACATAAAACATACAAGTCACCAAAGGTACCAAAGATTAGTGTTTGTTAAGTTGTTCTATGGTCCTACACAAAGATTAGTGTTTTAAGTTGTTCTATGGTCCTACAAGTGGTATCAAGAGCCTCGGGATAATTTTAGGTTGTTTTAGATAGTTGTTTTTAGGTGTAAAATCGTGTTTTTTGGGCTGATCTTACGTTCTTTTCCGAGTTTGGTATGAGTTTTATCGAGTAAGGCAAGCTAATTTCGAGTAAGGAGCTTGGAATATCGAGTAAGGTCTTGCCTGGTGAAACCATAGAGTCGTATTATCTCCGGTTCAGTAAGATTATGAATGACTTATCTAGACACAATCTCTCACAGACGAATATTGCTAATAACACCAACTTTCTGAATGAGTTACAACCGGAATGGGGAAGATACGTCACTATCGTTTATCAGAAAAAAAACTTGCATGAAGTTACTTATGATCAATTGTACGACTTCTTGAAGCAGAATCAGGCTGAGGCAAATGAAGTTAGAGCCAAATTACTAGCTAAGAAACATGATCCTCTCACACTCATTGCTCAAACACCAACAACTCTACCAGTGAACACACAACAACAACCATCATCATCTTCCTCTCACAACTACATGCAACAACAATACCTTCCACAACAACAAACTGCTGTAATCCCACAACAACTATTCTACCCACAACAACATCAACTTATTCCATAACAACAATATCCACAATTCCAAGAACCAGAATTCACTGATAATGATGAGTCCATTGCTGTTATGACTCAAGCATTTGCTCTTATGACAAAGGAATTCCAAGGACGCTATTCTACACCAACAAACAACAACCAAAGTGTAGGACCGTAGAACAACTTTAAACACTATTAGATCTTGCGTTATTCTAGAGAGAGAAAGAGAGTAGAGAGAGAGAGTGGGAGGAACATCTAGTGTATGTAAATGAAACCATATGATTACCTAGGAGAACCAACCAACCTCAAATGAGAGGTATACATGAGTATTTATAGTGTCCAAGTCTAGGGCATAACTAACTTTGGGCTTATACATATTTGGCCCCTAGACTTTGGAATAACATGAATACAAGAACTAAATAACTTGAAATGATATACTATCGCAACCTATTACATGACATAAATGACCAACACTTTATATAAATAAAATACATTGCTAACAATCTCCCCCTAAGTGTTGGTTATTGAAGGTTGCGCGACGTCATCATCTTTGTCGTCTAACTTTAACATTCATTGCTTGGACGTCTTTAAGAATCATTAGATAAGTCATAGTTCATTGTTCATCGTTCTTTGTTCCTTCATGCTTTGTGATCTCCGATAAATGACTTTTCTTTGTTCTATGTTGTTGTCGTGGATATATCTGCCTTTAGTCACTTCTTTGTCATTGATGGTTGAACGCCTTTCCAACATGCTCATACGTCTTTAATCTTTGTCATACATACATTTTTTTCCCCGTTCTTTCACTTTGATCTTTGTCACTTTACTTTGTAGATTCTTCTTTTTGGCGTAGAATCTCTCTTTGACTGTTGCTATCCTTTGATCTTTGTGTGAACTTTCTTTTGACTTTGCGACGTATGTATGAGCATGTGGAAACTTTGTGTCACGATGGTGGTTGTAGCTACATAAAATTTGTTAGTGATAAAACAACCGGTACTTACAGGTTCGGAATTAGAGATCGTTGACAGCATAGTGTGAAAACTCTCTCTAATCCTTACCAAGGCCGTTCCTAATCGGATACCCCTGAAAGGGCTTACACTGACATACCGAAGTACACCAACGACTAGGTGAGTCGCTGGAGATCACCCCACGATTGTAGACCGTTTGAACCACCGCAAACACTAAGCGTAACCCACAAGAGATTATCGAAGTGACCTGCTGTCAGGGCTGTTTGATGTTGACCCTGACAGGATTTCCATTCAATCATTGAGAAATACATAAGTAAATTCTCTCATAAACGTTCTCGGCAGATTGCTAAGATCTGCGTAGGACTCGATAATTTACAGCTGGTATCCATTGATGTAGAATCACCATTGTAGTATTGTTAAGTGTTCCTATGAGATCTTTGATGAATCTCGGGGCTCTAGACTCAATAAGTGCACGTTTAGTCGTCGGAGGCATGAAGCAGAGGGCCTCCTTTTCAATATCAACACATCTCGGAGTGAGAGGTCGATAGATTATGCAAGGTTCTCTGTGAGAATGAAAAAAATGCCTTTTGAGAGATACCCGAGTGGCTAGAAGGTTTAAGTGCAGTGCGTCACTGGGTCCATGACGTCTTGTCTTCAATACCGGTGTCACCTTAGTAACAACCAGTAGCATATGAGTTGAACCCAGTGTCTGCCCTAAGGTTGAACATATGGAGGGCTATTTCTTTTCACCCTTTCATTTGCTTTTCTTTTTAATTCTTCAACCCCTTCTTTCTCCTTTCATTCTTTACTCTTTTTTTCAAATCATACCTAAGGACTTCTAATTCTAATCTATTGGAATTGTCCTTGGGTAGATCCCTCCGGCTCTGGCGGATCATAGGACGGTTTTTTCCTAACCTTGGTCACCTTATAACACCATGACTATCCTATTGTTGCCATAAACCATTTGTTTGAAAATCTTCACAAAGCGTTTATGATAAAAAACATTTTTGTTAACACTTTGAGAGTTTTGTTTTCATTTTGAAGGACTCCCCCTTCACATGTGCTTATGCAATTTTATAAGAAATTTACACATGCGGGAGGAGTTTGCACTTTTGAATTGATCCACTTTCAGTGAACAAGACCGATTCGAGACACGTTTACATCACTAGTTAGACTAGCTTAAAATTATTACCCGGCCTGGTCAAGTCCAAAGAAAGTTTCTCGAATTGGTACATTCTACTTAGACAAGTCCTATTCGAGAAACGTTTACATCACTGGTTAGACTAGCTTGAAACTATTACCTGTCCAGGACAAGTCTTTTCGATTACAGACATATAAGTTTCGTCAATTCGAGGGTCAATACTGAGTCTATCTCTTTTATGATACAACAACAATCTTTAACCATCTTGATCACATATCAATCACGTTTTAGATCACATTTTAATCACGTCTTCTCCCCCTCAAAAATAGCATATCGTGATATTTTTGATATCAGCTGATTAATGAAAAGCTTTTGGAGAGAGAGACGGATTTTGTTTAAGCATGAAATCGGAACATTTTTCATATGATTTTTATACTCCCCCTTAGATAAAGCATATTTTTAAACATAGAGTTTAAGATCAATTAAGGGTTTTGGAGGGAGTTTCTTTGAAATTTGAGTTATATACTAAAATGTACACAAAGTCATTTTGTGAAACGAGTTTTTGCTTGAAATCATTTCGTTTGTTTATACTCGAACTTTTGTGAAAATGATTTTGGTTTTGAACGTTCGAGTCCTGATCAGAAATAATCAGAAGTCATCATTGAAGTTCGGGTTACGTACTGAAGTATACGAAAGCCATTATGAAGAAATTTTGAGAAACGACATGTTTTAGAAAACATTTAAATGAACTCCCGCTCAAGCATATGTACATATCCGTGTCATTGTTGAATGACATTTGTAGAAACGTACATAATATCGATTATACGAGAGACATGTCGTGAGAAGAATATTTTTGGATTTTTTTATTTTATATTCTTTTTGGATTTTTGAAATTTTCTATTTTTGTATTTTCTTATTGTAGGTTTTTCAAATTTTGTATTTTGTTTTTGTTGGTTTTTCAAATTTTGTATTTTGTTTTTCAAAAATATTTACAGCGAAGCGGTTCTGAAAATATTTTTCAAGAAGATTCGAGAAGACGTTCTAACTCCTCAGGGGTTAGGCTTCGCATGCCAATTCGTCGAACTAATTCGTCAAACCTATCTTTTGGAAGGGCTTTAGTAAATAGATCGGCGAGTTGGTAATCAGTCTTAACGAAATGTAATTCAACAGTACCCTCTTCTACGTGCTCTTTGATGAAGTGGTAGCGGACTCTAATATGCTTCGTCTTAGAATGTTGCACGGGGTTGCAAGAGATGGCTATGGCACTTTTCGAGTCACAATACATAGGTATGCGGTCGAAATGAAGCCATAATCTGTGAGCTCACTACTACAAAAAATGCTATAGACACTCCTTGATAGAGACCGGTTATATAAAAGCCGCTTTCTATGGTATGAAAGCATGGGACATGGGAACAATAGAGACCAGTTTCAACAAGAAAATTGGTGTCTAAGATAGTGAAAACATAAGAACTGATACTACCAGAAAATACCGGTCTTTATATGTTTCAAAAAATAACATATTTCACATTTAACTTAATAACATGATGATAAATACAAACACGTTAAAATACATTACCAAATGTGCTAGTAGTAGTCCAATGGCAAAGCGTACCTAATCATCTATGAAGATCATTGTTCGAATCACACAGGTATTTTTTTTTTTTTTTTTTTTCATTTAAATTTATTTTACAATTGAACATTTATTGATTATTATTGGGATAATATATCTCGAGGCCGCCCAACTTTTAAGTTTTTTATATAGCCACAATTTTTTGGAATAATACTTACAGCCACCAAATTAATGATATTTACATATTTGTTTTATAACTAATCGGTCAATTTAATTCGATAATTATCAAACGCAAGAATAACATAAACTAACATTTAACAAATACTGATAAAAAGCCAAATCGCGAAATTTCATTTTATCTTCTAATAGCACTTTCAATTAATATAATTCACACTTAAAATATGGTATAGATTGGCATTGTTCACATCAACTTTTATTCGTCTTGCTTGTATAATTAGGTTAGTTTCTTATTTTATTTTTATTTTTCGGACATAAATTTGTCCGAAATCTTTTATATAATAAAAGAATTACAGCATTTCGGAGTTTTTTTGACAGAACAATCTTATGGGAAAAAAAATGGACCAATAGCAGAGCTTTATTTTGCCACGTAGGAGAAATCGAGCAATATGATTGGCCAATAAAAAGTCAAAATTGAATTGATTTTTGTCAAACTTTAATAAATTTGGTGGAGAATTTGATTGAGGAAAAAAATACATAAAAATATAGGTGTCTAATTTATTAAAATAAAAACTTAGAAAAAGAGGAAGTAATTAATAAAACTTTAGTGGTTGAATTTTAAATAATTATATGGAGTTAAGTGTAAAATTATAAGTCTACATATTTTTTTAATAACTTTAGATAATAAACAAATAACCCTTTACACTTTATATCCCTTACACTTTATAATATGAACTTTGTTTACAATTACATGAGTATTAATATTGGTTTGAGACTTCCATCCATTAAACTTACAAAATTTTATAAACGTACGAATTAGTTTAAATATACGTTAAATACTTTTAAAATAAATATTAGTTTTAAACTTTCAGCTATTAAAATATCTTTTTAATATGCACGTTAAATATAAGTAAGAACTCATGTTATCTTATTAAAAGTTTAATTTATACGTACACGGGTTTGAATATTAAATACAGTTAAATTATTATTAACGGTAATAGAAATATCAAATGGTAAGTACGAGTTACAGTGATATGAAACTAAATATACGCGATTGTACTTATACGACTCCTGTAATTATTATTTAAAGTTTATATATGGATATCCGGGAAAACATTTTTAAAAAACTTTACGGAGTATATTTTAACTTCATCAATGCTCATTATGTGCTACTAAACTCGCACATTTTGTACAACATGATATCGATAGTTAAAGTTAAACAACAATATCAACCTCAACATTAACATCTATGACAACTAAACAAAGTTAAATCTTTTATCCAATAAAATTTTTACAAAATGTTAATTGATATTAATACATAATGAAAAACTCATGCATACTTATTAATTGAACTTATATCATAATTTCACAGTTGAATTCTTATATGTCCATATTGTAAGCAAAAATTTTAAAGTAAATTTGATTTATGTGTAAACCCATGTGATCAAAGAACCTTGGACCCAATAACATTCTAAGGAGACACGGTCAAGAATCCAATACAAGGGCGATGCCACGGTTATATTTACAATTTCTGCAAACTATTTTTCTTACTTTCGCACATGTTGATGCTCTAACTTTTTAAAATATACATAAAATTATCTGTTTTTAAACGATAATACTATATAATTAAATTTTTCTGAAAAAACCCCGTGCGTGCACGGGTATTATAACTAGTTGGTGTAAATGAAAACAAACATGTAGTTGGGCGGCTTATAATTTAATTTCAATAAATGGGTGGCATATATGTTAAAAGTTTAAAACTTGGGTGATCTCCATATACATTATCTAATTATTTTATATGAAAAATAATTAATGTTGTTAGATTAAAATACCACTACTAATGAAAAGCAATACAAGTTATTAAATATTTAAATATTTAATTACAATTTAAACTACTAACTTTTCGACTATCACTTAAGTTGTGTATATTTTGGTTGTTAAATTAATTGTCTTATAACATTAAGTTGGTGGTGACATTGGTTATGGTGACATGGCTCTGAGATGGTGGAAGCGAATGCAATTTCAAGATCTCTTTATTACACCTAGTTTAAGTATTACTATAGATCACTAAATTGATATAGGGGTGAGCATCGGTCTGAGACCAGACCGGACCGGCCAAGACCAAGACCGAAATAGCCTAAAAACCTAGACCGAGGACCAGATCGAATGTGTTCGGTCCGGTCCGGTTGGTCCGATCCTTCGGTCAGTCGGGTCCAAGAAGGCAAAAAGGTCAGTTTGTACACCGAACCGAGACAGAAAAAAGGAAAAAGTTGGGACCAAAACGGACCGCTAGTCTTTCGGCTCGGTCGGTCCGGTAGGTTTTCTTGGTTGGCCCGGTCTGTTCGACCGATTAGCTCAGCCCTAAATTAATACGAGCAAAACTTTAAACACTAAATTAACATGTTTTTTTATTAGCAATAAAGTAAGTTTTTTTCTTCTTTTTTTTTTTAGGTTTATTCTTATAAACAATACGGACAAATTTTGAATTACCTCCCATTTGTCCAAAAAAATTGTTTCATTCCCGCCCCTTATTTCACCCAAATTCAAATACTTTTTCTTGTTCACAAAGAAAAGAAAACCTTATCGTGAATTCCCCCAAATAACAAATCAATAACTACATGCTCTTCATTTTATTTCATGGTCTGTGCCACCGGCCACCACCCTTCCTCCTTCCATCATATCACTACCACCGTTAATGGTGAGTCATCTACCTCTTTTTCTCTTATACTTTTTTTGAAACTTAATGCTAATTTTAGGATTAGTAATTGTATGTGTTAATTTGTATTTATTTTTTCGTTGACCAAAGGCTTAAGTTATGTGTTAATTTCAAGTTTGATATAAGGCTCATTCTATGTACCTGTATATGCTAAAAGGGTTGATTTTATCCCACCGAGCTTTAAAATATTTACAATATTAGACTCTTTGAAGGTATTAATTGTTAATACATAACAACAATTATTGATTTTGAAACTGGTAGATTGCACGGTTACTCTTCACCAATTGCAACAGAAACTCTAAGTGATGTTGGAAAGTAAAATGTTTGTTGTTTTTAGTTTTCTTGTGGTAGATGGTTATTAAGCTGAGAATTCTTATAGCACTAAAACATCTAATTAATATTGTTATTACATTTCGAGACTATATGATATCATGTTTGGTTTAAGTTAAGTTAGTGCTCATTTGCTTTTGTAATAGTCTTATTGATTATTGATGTTTAATGCAAATGCAGGTACAAATATTGTGGAATTTGTGAATCAATGATAGCATGTACTCAGATGGGTAGGGTATATGATTCATAGTTTAATTGATGTAACTACAGAAAGTTTCATGCAAAAAAGGGAATATGTTCATTGCTAAATGTTGTTATTTGTATGTAGATAAAAGAGGTTTAAGTGGAAATCTTTGTTGGAAATAAACGAGCCGTGGTCCGTGAATGTGTTGTGCAGTTTCAACTTTAGAAGCCAAACCAATGCAGAGACACATTGCAACTTAGATGTGGGTGATTTCTTTTTTCTTTTTCCCCTTTTTCATACATAATTCACAACTTTGAAGGAATTGGTGGTGATATATATATTAAAGCACTTTAATGTATTTCTTTTGTTGTGTTGATATATATTGACCGAAGCTTATACTCAAGTTTTTAAATGTAAGAATTTTGTTTAATGATACAATGAGCTTATAATCATTTGGTGCATGAATATTGCAGGCAATGTGCGCAATCTCGGGCGACGTAGTCAAGGAGGTTGAAGTAGAGATACAAGGAGCTTGCTATTATGATGAGATCTACCTTACCAATTCATATAGTTCGTGCCTATTGTAAAGTCTCAAATTGCCAATTTTAACCATAGGGCCTGTTTAGCATTGGATTGCTTATACAAACTATTTGAGAATACTTGTCAAGGCACTCCTAATTTTCATTTAGAGGTGTTTGGTTGGGTAAAATTGAATATTACCTGAAATAAATGGTTGATAGGGCTGTTTGGGATTGCTTATTTAATTATTTGCTTATAGGGATGTTTGGGATAGCTTATTGTAATTGCTTATAGGGCTGTTTGGGATTCCTTATTTAAGTAACTGCTTATAGATGTTTGAGATTGCTTATTAATGTACTATTGGGGCTTTTTGGGATTGTTTATCGAAACAACTTATAAAGGAATAAGCGGTTTCAATAAGTGTAGGACCGATAATATACATGATTCATGTGGTTCGGGGGGTCGGGGAAGCTCAAAATAAAGGAAAGACATGTTATTTATTAGATTAAGAAATGGGAAGATGTGTGTGTTTTTCTAGAGAGAGATAGGAGAAAACCACACACACCTAAAGATACAAATGAGACATCCACCCTCCTAGTTGAGACTAGGAGGTGTATTTATACAAAGAACTAGCCTAACTTAGCACTATTGACTAAACTAGTCCTTGTACTTTGATTCTAATGCAATTCCCAACTATAACATAACTTTTAAGGCTAACAATCTCTCCCAAAAGTGATGTTATACGGGAATTGCTTACAACGTTCCCTACAAGTAAAATTAAATACAAGATATAAGCGCAGCAGCTCCGAGAGTGGTCTTCAACCTTCATTGCTTCATTCAGCTACCAGAATCTTCTCAGCTGCCATATCTTTACTTGTAGAAGAACAGTGTGAGCAAATCTAATTAGCGATTAATTGCAAACTGACAACAATAAGTACACTCTCCCCTAATTAGTGCTCTCCCCCAAACTGACAACCTATCTGATGAATGCCCTGAATCTGAAGAAGTCTTTTGATAATTAAATGCAATCCGTCTTTAGTCTTCCAACACGCAGCGGAAAATGTAGAATAGACTGTAGACTCGACCTTCTTCAAGATTGTCTATTAGGGGAACAATGTATCAACATCTTTGATAACGCTCAAAATTAACATGTTTTTAGAAGCGTTATTGTTGGTTTTATGCATGGAAATTGGTCATATTTGTATATATTTGTTACTTAATCGTGGAAAAGTGTTTATACATGCAAATATAGCCAAAAGCAGGAAAAAGTGATTAAAAATGAAGAAATGAAGTGATCATGCACATTTGGAGAGTTTCGAGAGAAAAGAGAAGGAAGAAAACGACGCATGGACAAAAGGATTTGATAAAGACGAGCTTTTTACACATATTTATCAAGGAAATATCAAGTTCTAATGAATAAAGTCATGCCACGAAGAAAGACAACACATGCGACGTGAATCGACAAAGAAAAGACAAAGAAACCATTTTCAGATGGCATCCAACCGATCGGATGCAACCCGCATCCGAATCGGTTGGATCTGACCAAAACACCACCATCCGATCGGATGGAGCTCAAACCGATCGGATGGATGGTGACTGCTGTTACAAGTTTGCATTTATTGGTGAATTTACTCCCCATAATCATTGGTGGCTGATCATTTCTGCATATTAACTCATGAGGAACGTTTTTACTTGAAGGAGAAGAGTTATTAGGCTATATAATGAGTACTTAGGGTCTAGATTACATGTACCATCAATTATCTACCAAAGTGTTACATCAAATATTACTAGTTCATTTTATATTGTCTAAAAGGTTACTAAGTGTCCAGAAAGTGTTGAGTTCGAGTCTCAAGCCTTGGTTCGAGTTGGGAATTGTTTACTAACATTAGTGAGCAGTTTATCGAGAGTGTGGTTGCTATAGTTCCGCGTATTTTGTCATTGTAATTCTCAAGCTAGGTACACCTTGATACTTATGATGAACAATTGCTACTTTGAATTTAATGAAAGTTTTCTTGTTTACTTGTGTTTTAATATGATTGCTATGGAGTAATTTGTGATATACTTGTGTGTATGATGTGATTGGTTATGGAGTATTCTTTTATTAAAAAGGTGATGCATGAAAACATATCTATTTTATGAGTTTGTTGAAGTAACATCTAATCTTGCTTAATTTGTTGGTAAAAACAATCTTTGGGAAAATAGGTCCGAAAGGATTTTCAACTTGTTTTTATTCCAAAACATTAGTGCACGAATTAGTATGGAATATGATGCTTGACACCCATCTTATTTACTTGTTAAAATGGATTTGAGAAGATTTCATCACGAAAAAGGACCGAAAGGATTCGTAGGAATTCATAAGAAAAGAATTGATTTTCTAAACAACCATGTGATTATAGAATTGTCATACTATCTTGATATGTCCGAAAGGAGTCATTTAGGTGATAGAATTCTTAGTGGTAGTTAAAACATGACATACATCATAGATTGATTAACTACTCATTTTTAGTTGCGCATCATAACAAGTTTTACACCAAACTTTATATTTAAATTGCCATGATACTCCTTATGACCAATCGAGGAATTATACACAAGTATATGTTTAGTTCTTATTGAGTTTCTTTTAAATTGATATTCACATAAATTAGGATTGACAACCCTTGTTTTGCAAACGATTTTCTTATTACTAAAACAACAAATCCCTTGGGACGATCTCGACTTACCCACCTTTACCACATCGGACGAGTATACTTGCTCGTATGTGCTAAATAATTAATCGGATAAATCGTGTTTATAAATTTTAAAACTTGCACTAACAAAACGCACATCAAGTTTTTGGCGCCGCTGCCGGGGATTTGATTAAATTCTTAGTTTTTAGTAAAAAATTGTTTGTCATTTGTGAATTTCTAAGTTTTTAGAGTAAAAAAAAAAAAAAAAAAAAAGTTGGTTTAGCCAACCGATTCGGATAGAATTCCATCCGATCGGTTGGAGGCTACGGTAAAAATTTTTGAGTTTAGTTTATCTTATTTAATGATCGTTTTTCTGTTATTAGTTGGTTAGTTTTAATAATTATATGATTAATAGTATTAATGGTAGTAGTGATAGATAGTTATTAAGTAGTTCTAATGATTTTTAGTAGTTTTAATTAGAGTTAATGTTTTAGAAGTTTTAAGAGTTCTTTAGTTAATTTTTTTAATATCCTAATTACTGCTCAATTAAGTTTTTAGTTTTTTTTATTTTTATAAAGTTAAAAAAAAATCTCAGAAATCCTAACCGATTCGGTTACGGGTTCCAACCGATCGGTTGGGGCTAGGTAATTGATCCATCCGGATAGGATGGATGTCCATCCGAACGGATGGATGCTTCGGTAAAATTTTTAGCAATTTTTATTTTCTAGTTTATTTTCAATTCTTAGTATTTTAGTTTGTTAATTTACTTAATCTTATTTCATATTAAGAGTTATTTGCTTACAACTAACCCTCATGCTAATGATTTGGATGTTTTTGTTGATGCTTATGTTATAGTTAGTAATTGCTTAGTTGAAATGGAGAGTTTAAGTCAGATTTCGGCATACTTGAAAGATTTGGAGGATATGTTCAAGGATTCTGGTGATTCCTTGGAAAAGTTGGAAAGCATATTGGAAAAGGCTAAGATGGACTTAGAGGAAGGAGAAGTTGTTGGTGACAATGTGACTTACTTACCACATGAAATGTGTTATCCAAAAAAGGAGAAGGAAAGAAAGGTTGTTGTTTTTACTAGAGCACCACCTAAGGAATTCGATGCTCCACACATGAGGTATTCTACACCTTGTGCGGTGGAAGGTGTTAAAGCGTGGGATGCGGAATTGAACATGGAATATGGAGACAACTACATTTCGGAGGAAGTACTTGATAAGCTTGGCTTTGTTAGAGTTGATTATGGAAATTATGGAAGGAAGGAAGTGAAAGGAGTAAGAGTGAACATTCATGGTCACATTTTCAAATTTGATTTTGTGGTTTTGGAATACACTAATGCCGATGAACCGGAGGTTATCTTTGGTAGAGATTTTCTTGTGACTACTAAGTGTACTTTGGATTTCGCACTTGGGGAGTTACGAATTAACATAAGTGATTTGGAAGAAGGAAAAGGTGTGAATGAAATGCTTGTTGATGTTTGTGAAGGTATGGAAAAGATTAAGGAAGGAAGGGATGAAATTTGCAAGATGGGCAAAGCTAACCGAAACAAAACACCATTGAACAAATTAACCCAACCCTCCACCCCAAAAGAAAACAAATCATCATCATCATCATCTAATAATCCACCAAATTCACCACAAAGTATCAAACCTTTAACCAAAGAGCAAAAACAAGCTATCTTGGAGAATCTTGAAGCAAAAATTAGTGAGTTGATGGAAAACAAACCGGTTATCGAAGTACTAAGAAACTATATGGTTTATAGGAAGAAGTTAGATGGGGTTATGTTAGCAAAGTCGAAGTTGGAAGATAATAGTTTTGATGAAGTAGAGGAGAGAAGGATAATTGAGAATGGGCTTCCAAAGAAAATGAATGATCCCGGAAATTTTGTTTTACCGGTTAAAATTAATGGGACAACTCCTTTATATGCATTAGCCGATACGGGCTCGAGTGTTAGTATTATGCCTTACCCATTGTACCAAAAATTAGGATTGAGAGACCTTCAACCTAATAATTCTAAACTCACCATGGCGGATAATTCGAAGGCAAAAGCAATGGGGGAGGTGAGGAATGTTAGAGTTCAAATTGGTTACCAAGCGTTCTTGGCAGATTTTCTTGTGTTGGATGTTGCAGTTGATAAGGAGCTACCTTTGTTGTTAGGTAGGCCATTCTTAAGAACATGTGGAGCAATAATAGATATGGGAAGAGGTACTATGACAATTGCCGATGGAATTCTTAAGAATACTTACTATCCAAAGCCTAGAGGGGGTAGTAATGGGGATGATAATGATGAGGACCAAAAGGAGGATTACCTTGGTTGCTTTGAAGTAGGAAGAGATGAAGATGGTATACCAAAGTTTGGTCCATGCACACCTAGTTTCTTTGATATAGAGGACGAAATGGAAAGGGCTTTAGCGATGGAGGCTTATTTTAATCCATTTAAAAACATCTTTGTGTTTAATAAATTGACAGATTTTCTTGGATCTTTACCGGTCCAATTAAAGAACATGGAATGGGGATCCGATGGTCCTAGCATTTATAAAAGAGAAGACGGAGATGGTGATTGGCATTGCAAATTTGATATCACATGTCCTAGCGGAAGGAACTTTGCACGAAGTTTCAAAACTCAAAAGACTACTAGGAAGCTATCAAACAAGTATCGTGGATAAGACATTCTTAGGAATGAATATTTCTATGGATGAAGAAGAAAGATTGCAAGAATAAAGCACCTCTTGTGCTATTTGTTTGTTACGCATTTTTAATTTCATGCAATTTATTTTTATGTTTTTAGGTTTCATGCATTTCATGTTTGAAATAAGACTATCTATCTATTTATCTATTTATCTATTTATTTAGTTGTTTTTAAGTTTGCTAGTTATATGGAGTTAAGTTATGCTTTTAGTCTTAAGTTTAGAAGTAGAAATGATGAGCAATATTTGGTAGACCAAGTGTGTTTGGAATATATACATACAAAATATAAGTTTTTGAGAAACAAAAGAATACTACTTGTACATTTTCAAGTCTAGTGGTGAAAGAGCTTTGAAAATCAATTTCATACAAAACCGAAACGGATGGATTCACAACTCATCGGATGGAATTGAATATATAAACCCAAATTTTCAAAAACTCAAGAAAACCACACACACACAATCACCAAAAATTGGGGTAATTCGACCATTAGAAGTTGTTTGAAGGTTGTAGGAGTGTTATTTGATCATCAATGGCATCAAGTCAAGTAAGTTTCATCATTAATTTCATTCAATTAGGTTTTAATTCGGATTATTGAGATTAGGTCACGAATTGGGTATTTTTGAATTAATCCGAATTGAGATGTAATATTTTGGGGATAAGTGATTAGATGATAGGAGAATGTATTGCAAAAAGAATTAGATCAATTGATTAAGTTTTGAGTAAGAATTGATTGATTGAATTTTCGGATTGAATTGGGTATAAATTTGTAGAGCTAATTTATTTGCAATTGATGAATCCCAGGAGTTATATGCTTGATAATTAGTGATGTTAGTATATTGCATTGTTAATTAGAGCACTAATTTGGAAGATTTGAGTTGATGGTGTTCTTGGTTTCATAGAATCATTAGGTTGATTCATTGATATATTACGGATCGTTGTTAGGAGAGTTCAGATGTTAGAAGCACCCTAAGATGGTTAATTACAAATTAGAAAGAAGATTGGATTGATTGGGAAACGTTTAGATTGAATTGAGGATGGAAAAAGTTCACAGAAACTCCAGCCGATTCGGTTGCGAGTTGTAACCGAACGGATGGAGTGAGTCAGAAGATCCATCCGATCGGATGGAGCTCAATCCGATCGGATGGATGCTACGGAAAAAAATTTTGACATTTTGCAAAACGCGTTTTCTAGTTTCTAAATTGATTGGTATTAGCTCTTATACTCTTATGCTAACATTAATTTGTAATTGTCAGAGTTATATCATTGGGAGTTCTAGCATAGCAAAGAGAACTAGAGATGGATTAAGGAAAAGAGAGTTGATGCCAATTCCGGAATGTCATCCGAATCTTTTATGGAAAGGAGAAAAAGCTGAAGTTAGGAAGTTGTTCAATAGTACTCTTCTAAAAATTTGTGGTCGCGTAATTCATTCACCAAGAGTGATGGATTGGAATGTGATGAAAGAATTAGGATGTGACGAATTCTTGGAAGATATGTTGATTACGCGGATGATATGGGATAAGAAAATTTTGACGTCAGATATGTGGACGAGAGCGTTTAATATTAGAGAGCAAATTTACAAAGAGTGGTGTCTGGAATTTCTGTGTTCTATGCAAATGAAGGAAAGAAATATGAGGTAACGTTATTTGAATTTGAGAATTTATTAGGGTTATATTCTGATAAGGACTTGAGTAACAAGGACTTCAAATTTTTTGTTATCACTGGTGTAACGCCCCAACCCGACAAGGGTAGAAACATTACAATATGGTTTCACATCAGATACAAGTATTTCCAAAACAAACAGCGGAAGTCTTAAATAGGAATCAACCAAAAGTATTCATAAGGGACTAAACAACATCCAAGTCCCAAAAAGAAACAAACCAAGAGAAGTACGATTACAAATGTCCAAAAATCCAGAAATACGATAAATAAATAAAGTCCAAGAAACAAAGGAACTCTAGGGTAGGTCCACACTCTCTCATCCCCAAAGCTAACCCCGCTCCTAGCTTAAGTACCTGCCGCATGGAAAAGAAAGCGGCTGAGCATAAAGAGCTCAGTGAACAGATATGAAATAACAAGTGCAACAAGATAATAAGATAATCGAGAATTTACAAGAGAATATTTCATGTGGTGTCACAAGGTGTGTCAAAAGAATTTCAAGTCAAATGTTGAAAAGGTTTTCAAGGCCAAGTATGAGAAATTATCAAGATTAAATATCCAAAAGATTTATCAAGGTTAAGTGTCAAAGATTTACAAGTTTATATGAGACGAGAGTTTATCAAGTTAAGGTAAAAGGATTCAGTATTATTCCCCAGGCCAAGCAAGTATCAAGTA